>VMDO01023196.1:0-32040 GCA_007922755.1 Pedetes capensis
GAAAAAAGAAACCCATTAAATATTTCTGCTTATAGATGAGGCAAATTTTTAATTTGTATACAAATAAACCATTTACAAATACTGTATTTCTAAAAATAAAAGAATATATTTATTTGTAAGACTAGAATACATATATATATTTTAAAATGTATAGTTCTCTAGCATACAATATTCTATTTTAATTACAATATTTATAATTAACAGTTTTCTAAACAATCTCTGGTTTTCAATGAAGCAACAACATAAATTACTGCTTTTTAAATTTGGTTATCAATTTTAGAAGAGAGAATAATCATTTTCATCAAGTAACCCTCCTGTCTTAGGCAATTTGTTAAAGCCATGTTCATTGTTAAAGCAATGTCCTTTCTGTTCACAATTGAGAATAAGTTAGTATCACCTAGTGGTCCATACTCAGGGAGCCACACTGTCCTGCTGTCAGCAATTTGGGTAGAATGGCAATGCAATCTAGGCAGCTGTTAAAAGGAGGAAGAAGGAAAGGGAGATACAGCCAGAGCATGGACAATTTTCTTGAGGTTGCTAAAAGTCACTTCCCTTTATTTGGGTTCAATATTCAAAGACAGTACAAAGTCATGTTTTCCTCCAATTACCATCATCTTCAAAATGTCTTCTTAGAGTCTTGGCCTTCAATTCTTTTTTACCTCCACTTCATGATCAGAATTAATGCATTATACTTCTTTATACATAACTGTCCCACAGTTACCACCATCTGCCTGGTGCCACCATTGGGAATTATGTGCCACTTTCCACTTCTGAGACAGAGAACAATAATTTTAATTTTAGGAAGAAAGTAAGAGGAAAGAAGTTCTTGCCACAGCAAATTCCAAGAAACAGTGAAGTGTACAAGATTGACAGAATAATCCTTTTTCCTCCTCGAGCATATTTCCCAGAGGGAAACTTTTCTAGTAGCTTGGTGTGAGTGTTCAGAAATTTATCCTTTTAATTTGCTCTTCTCCATTTATTGACCCAAGCTTAGTGCTGTAATTAGTATCTAATGTGTTTTTCAAAACCTAATAGACACACACATACATACATACAGTACTATACTTGTCAGACACACATATATACATACACACCTACATACATGTACATATATATACACACACACATGCATGTATACAGTAAAACTGACACAGAAAGAGTTTTCCTCCTCAACAATTTATTTCCTAATTAATGGACCCAAAGCCCACCTTGCAAAAAGTTTATTAGGATAGAACAGTTGAACTGAAACTCTTCCTGAACTAGAACTTAACACAGCCAGTGCAGCTAACCTCTGTAGGAATAGAATAAAAGAGGAAATCAGAAAATGGTGAGTTCACCAAGGCCACTTTCAGACATGGGAGTATATGAACTCTACTCTTACTTTTGATCTTTCAAGATCAACCTCACTTTGGTTGTTTAGATGTAAATATCAGGAGCTTTGGCACAGAATTACTTTTCTTCAAACATACAGTGAAACCAGGCTCATTTTCCTTCCTTACAGATTCATAATAAAATGAAAGGATACAAAACCCATATGTCTTTTTATTTCATATTTTTGAAAAGATCAGCTCCTCATTGTTGCGTATTGTTTCCACCTATGAATGTCTCTTTGATACAATCTTTCAAACCATCAACATTTTCTCCAAAGAGAACCAAAGCTCTTGTTGCACAGGATATGGCTTCTGAAGTTTTAGCAATGAATAACAAATGTTTTTCCTGCTCTAAAGGACACCCAAGTCTCAGAACAGTTGATGACTTGGGAGAGTTAGAAGTGTTATTTAGTTCTTGTGAGTAGACATCAGCTTTGTCCACTGGAGCAGATTTATACTGGTTCATAGACTTTCTTTTGATTGGGAAAAGTAATTGAAGACATAGTGGAGGGGTCTATGGGAAATGACTAACAGAACCTGTCCACCTACCTGATTGTGGGTGAAATGTTCTTCAGAATGTTTTCACAGGCATCTCCCGTCACATGATTCCCTGCTAGTGAGGTATATGAATATGCAAGATATGCCTTTGTATAGCCAGGGCTATATTACTTCAGAGTTGACTCCTAATATTCCCCAGACATGATTCCCTAAGGTCACTGACTCCATGGCCCAGCTGTCATTTAACAAAAAGAAGAACAGCCTCTGAAGGAAAAGGCAACATGAAGTCATATTTCAATTAGAACCATCTTACATGGAGTTCCAAGATATGGTTATATGTGTGAAAACTAGTTTGTATGATCGACAAAAAGTCAAGCAAAAACACATAGTAAGCAATGTAAACATCACACTTTTTGATGTAGTTATCATTTTATTTCACTGTGCTCTTTCCATTCCTTTGATCCTGATGAGAGGGATTCTGATTTTTTCACATGTTTTACCATCTCCTAACTGTGGGTGGGAGAAGGACCTGGCAATCCCAAGTCAATCCCGAAACAGTCAGCCATTGAAAACCCTATGAGGGTCGCTATGAATCGGATACCGACTCGACTGCACCTAACAACAACAACAACAACTGTGGATATCTAGAAGTTATAGATTTTTAAGCAAACAGCTTATTTACCTCATTATGTTTTTCAAATGTGGAAATGAAAACAATAACCAATTATCTTTATTAACAGGCCAAAGAGTTTATAAGTTATTTTAACTTTTAAGTCTTGAAAAAATCACATGCCATTTATTTGCTGTATAGCAGGAGAAAATGATCTAACTGGTTACCTATTTAAATAGATAAACAATTGACCAGATGTTATTAATTAATCCTCTTCTTCCTTATTAATTTACAAATGACAGAAATTTTAAAAACATTATATTTTTGACCTTTTAAGTCTTTAAAAAATCACATGCAATTTATTTGCTGTATAGCAGGAGAAAATGATCTAAGTGGTTACCTGTTAAAATAGATAAACAATTGACCAGATGTTATTAATTAATCCTCTTCTTTCTTATTAATTTACAAATGACAGAAGTTTTAAAAACATTATATTTTTGACCAAGATAATTTGGTGAATTAACTAGCTTCTATACATAGCAAAAAAGTCTTGGAACTTTAGAAACATGATGTTGTTGTAGTTGTTAGGCGCCGTCGAGTAGAGTCCAACTCATAGTGACCCTATGTATTCCAGATCTAAACACTTGCCGATTCTGTGCCAGGCAAATGATCTTATTTATGTTTAATCTCATTGTTGCAGACACTGTGCCAATCCATCTGGTGGAGGGTTTTCCTCTTTTGCATTGACCTGCCACTCTCCCAAACATGATGTCCTTCTCCAGGGATTGATCTCTCCTGACTACATGTCCGAAATATGTAAAATGCAGTCTGGCCATTCTTGATTCCAAGGAGCACTCTGGTTGCACTTCTAGGACAGATTTGTTGCTTCTTTTGGCAGTCCATGGTATATTCAATAGATGTCACCAGCCCCACAATTCAAAAGCATCAATTCTTTTTCTGTCTCCCTTGTTAAATATCCAGCTTTCACAACCATATGATGCCACTGAAAATACCATGGCATGAGTCAGATGCACATTTGTCTTCAATGTGACATCTTTACTCTAAAGAGATCTTTTGCCACAGCTTTTCCTAGAGCAATGCGTCTTTTGATTTTTTGACTGCTGCTTCCTCAGGTGTGGATTATAGAGCCAAGCAAAGCAAAATCTTGGACAACCTCAATCTTTTCTCCATTTATTGTGAAGTTGCATGCTGAGCCAGGAGTAAGGATTTTTGTTTTGTTGATGTTTAGTCGTAACCCATATTGAAGGCTATGATCTTTGATCTTCATCAGTAAATGTTTTAAATCCTCTTCACTTTCAGCAAGCAGAGTGGTGACATTTGCATAACGCAGGTTATTAATGAGTCTTCCTCCAATCTTGATGCCGTGTTCTTCCTCATAAACTCCAGGTTCTAGGATTTGCTCAGCATATAAATTGCTCAGCATATATTTGCTCAGCATATAAATTGAAGAGATAGGGTGAAAGTATGCATCCCTGACACACACCTTTCTCAGCTTTAAACCACTCAGTGTTTCCTAGTTCTATTCGAGCAACTGCCTCCTGGTTCACGTACAGATTTCTCATGAGCACAATTAGGGGTTCTGGTATTCCCATTTTAGGAAGTGTTTTCCATAATTTATTATGATCCACACAATCAAATGCCTTTGCATACTCAATAAAACATAGATGGACATCTTTCTGATATTCTCTGCTTTCAGCTAATATCCACCTGACATCAGCAATGATGTCCCTGGTTCCCCACCCTCTTCTGATTCCTGCTTGATTTTCCGGTAGTTCCCTGTGTATATACTGCTGCTGTCACTTCTGAATGATCTTTAGTAGAATTTTGCTGATGTGTGATATTAATGATATTATCCGATAGTTTGCACATTCAGTTGGATCCCCTTTTTTGGGACTAGGCACAAATATGGATCTCTTTAAGTAGTTGGCCAAGTAGCTGTTTTCCAAGTCTGTTGGCACAAACATGTTAACATCTTCAGTGCTGCATCTGTTTGTTGAAACATCTCTATTGGTATCCCATCAATTCCTAGAGCCTTGTGTTTCACCAGTTCTTTCAAGCAGCTTCCACTTCATCCTTCAACACCATTGGTTCCTCTTCATATGCAACCTCTTGGAATGGTTGGTCATCTACCAATTCTTTCTTGTATAATGACTCTAAGAATTCTTCCCATATTCTTTTGATGTTTCCTGCATCATTTAATATTTTCCCTGTAGAATCTTTCACTACTACCACTCAAAGCTTGAATTTTTTCTTCAGTTCCTTAAGCTTGAGAAACACAGAGCGTGTTCTTCCCTTTTGTTTTTCTGCCTCTAGCTCCTTGCACATGTCATTATAATATTTGCTTTTTCTTCTCAAGCTGCCTTCTGAAATCTTCTGTTTACTTCCTTAACTTCATCATGTCTTCCTTTTGCTTTAGCTGCTGGACGTTCAAGGGCAAGTTCTACTGTCTCTTTTGACATGTAATTTGGTCTTTTCTTTCTTTCTTCTCTTTTTAAGAACTTTTTGCTTTCTTCTTGAATGATATATTTTATGTCATGCCACAACTCTTCTGGTCTCCTATCACTTGTGTCTAATGCATTAGTCCTATATTTGAGCTGGTCTCTGAACTCAGGTGGGATATACTCAAGGTTATACCATGGCTCTCGTATACTTGTTCTAATATTCTTCAGCTTCTGTTTGAACTTGCATATAAGAAGTTGATGGTCTGATCCACAGTCAGTGCCTGGTCTTGTTTTGACATTTTGTATAGAGGTTTTCCATCCTCTCTTTCCACATATGTAGTCAATTTGATTCCTGTATGTTCCATCTGGTGAATTCCATGTGTATAGTGCCCGTTTATGATGTTGAAAAAATGTATTTGTAATGAAAAGGTCATTGGTCTGACAAAATTCTATCATGTGATCTCCAGTTTCGTTTCTGTCACCAAGATCATATTTTCCAACTACTGGGCCTTCTTCTTTGTTTCCAACCTTTGCATTTCAGTCACCAGTGATTATCAGTATGACTTGATTGCATGTTTGATCTATTTCAGATTGCAGAAGCTGATAGAAGTCTTCCCTTTCTTCATTTGTGGCCTTAGTGGTGGGTGCATAAACTTGAATAGTAGTCATATTAACTGGCCTTCCTTGTAGGCATATGGATATTATTCTGTCACTGACAACATTGTATTTCATGACAAATCTTGAAATGTCTTTTTTGATGATGAATGCAACCCCATTTCTCAGTTTATCATTCCCAGCATAGTAGACCATATGATTGTCTGACTCAAAATGGCCTATGCCGGTCCATTTTTAGCTCACTGATGCCTAGAATGTCAATGTTTTTGTGCTCCATTTCTCTTTTAACGATTTCTAATTTTACTAGATTCATACTACATACATTCCGTGTTCCATTATTAATGGATGTTTCCAGTTGTTTCTCCTCATTTTGAGTCGTGGCACATCAGTAAGTTGAGCACCCTGGGCCTTTACTCCATTTCCGTCATGGTAGACTCTACTTTGAGGAGGCAACTCTTTACAAGTAGTCTTTTAAGTGCCTTCCAACCTGGGGGGCTCGTTTTCTGGCACTATATCTGATAATGTTTCTTTGCTGTTCATAGGGTTTTCAGTGGCTAGTTGTTTCGGGCGTGGTTCACCAGTTCCTACTCTCTAGTCTGTCTTAGTCTGGAAGCTCAGCTGAAAACCTGTCCACCATGGGTAACCTTGCTCATATCTGAGGTACCAGTGGCAGAGCTCTCAGCCTCATCGCAACACACAAGCCCCCACAGTGCAGCAAACTGACAGATGTGTGGGGAAGAAACATTATAGGATAGGGAAGTTTAATATTTTCTTTGTTATGTAAAAATACCTTGTTATAGAACATAAAGTATGTATATACTCATTTCTACAATTTTGTATACACAAAAATATGAAGAAAATATATAAATCGTTGACCAGAGGTTCATACTCGTTAAATTGGAGGGTAATGTTTTCCCTATGATGTACATTTGCTTTTCAAAATGGTGATGAAAACATAAGATTTACTCTCCTAACAATTTTTAAGTGAGCAATGTTATTCATTAAAAAAAAAATACTCCCACATGGAAAAACATGATGGATCTTGGGGACAAAATATTAAAGGAAATAGCCCAGCCATAGAAGAAAAAATATTGAGTGATTCCAGTTATATAAAATATCCATAACAGGCTCTGAAATTCTATGTGTTGTATTAAATTGAGATCACAGTATATAAGATAATTTACTGCAGATGATTACAATTTTTACCTACATTTGTAATACTCTATATTTTGACATTTTTTATTTCCTAAGTAAAATGCTATGATAAATTATATTATTCATAATTAGTTTAGAATTGAACAATATTTGTAGAAGAAAATACTAAAAGACAGAATGTTGAATATAACTGGATGTGCTGACACGTGCCTGTAATCTCAACATGTGGGAGGCTGCAGCAGGAGGAATTAGAAATTGAGATTAGCACTGTCTACTACACAGGAAGACTCTACCTCAAAAAAAGATTGAATATGGAGATATTGTTACTGTAGAAAATCTTACTTAAAGCTCAATTATCAAAGGTGTGTTTTTTGTTGTTCTTTTTGGTTTTTACATTATCATTTCACATATTTATGGGATACCATGTGATGTGTGGATATAGGTAATATTACATAATTATCAAATCAGAACAATTAGCAATCCATTATATTAAACATTTATTATTGCTGTGTAGTAAGCATATTCAACATCCTCTATTCTAGGTATTTTGAAATGTTGTTTGTTTTTACATGTAACATCCAATTTATCTCCATCCATTTCCTTTGAAAGAATTCCAATAAATCTTTTCTACATGTGCTCCATCACCACTCTACTGATAAAGTCCCTTTACCATCATCATAAATGACCTCTTGATTGCATAAAACAATGGCTAATTTTTCATGTTATGTTATTTAACCCATCAGTAATATTTGGTAGAGTTAATCATTCCTTATCTTTTTTGATTTGGCTTGTGCCACTGTCCTAGTACACCTACTTCCCTAGATGTTCCATCTCATTTTTATTGTTGGTTATTCTTTACTGATTTCTTCTATAATTATTTGAGAGCCAGAGGATCAGTCACTTTAAAATTTTATATTTTCCTAGGTATGTTTCTTCCTTGTCTTATTAATTTTCTTCAGTAGATTGAGATGCAAATAAGTAGGTAGATAGCTATTTCTCAGTGTATCACCTCATGTTAGTGCATCACTCTGAGCTCTAGAATACTTTGTTCAATATCATACTTGACAGGTGTATTATACTTCTCAAACTTAGTGTCCAAACTGAATGGCTGACACTCCACTTCAAACCTGGTACTTTCTGACTCTTCCTTCAGTGCATGAACCTTGATGGTTGCTTCAGGTGAAATCCTTGGAGTGATCCTTGACTTCTCTGGTTCCTATCCCACATTCACTCTCGTAGGCATTTTGGCTGATCCTACCTGTAATATGTACAGCATCCACCTACGTTTTACTACCCACTACCTACTACCTGGGGCTGGGATTTAGCTCACTTGGTAGAGTGCTACTCTGCAGTCTCTGAGGTCCTGAGTTTGATTCTCAGCACCACAAAAATGGGAGAAGGATTTGGCAATCCACTCCTGAGCCAATCCCAAAACAGCCATTGAAAACCCTAGGAGGGTCTTTATGAGTTGGATATGACTCAATGGCACCTAACAACAACAACAACAACAAACAACAGCTACTGCCTATGATCAACATCCTTTTTAATATGAGTGTTTTTCTAATGAAGTTCCATGTTCACATCCTTTCTGATTTTTAACAGAGTAGCCATCATTTTAAATGATGTTAGGTGACTTCACTCTTCAGCATAGAATCAGGAGATATATGCTTCATTTCACCCAGAGTAAAATTCAAAGTACTTACCTGGGCCCATGAAGTCCACCATGGTCAGGTCCCTGAGAACTTTCTGAATTCCTTAATGCCTACATTAAATGTATATGTACTTGGATCTCAGATACTCCAGAGTGCAATCTGGCCTTAAGTATTTGTACATGATTTCCTCTACCAGGAATGGTATTTTCTCAGACATCACTATAATGTGCTTCTTAATGTTCTGACACTTCCTAAACATTATATCAATGCTCATCTGGAGCATTGTGTGGAGACATATTGTATGTATGTGTTTAAATCAATCTAATATTGATTTTTGTATGTGGAACAAACTAAGGACTCCACATTTTAAGGTTATTTTTTTCTGTTCAATTGCTTGATCATCAATGTCTAATTTAATGAATACACATTCATATACACACAGTTATATGCATGTATATGTGTACACAGAGACATGCATGGTTTCATAATCGCTATTTTATGAAATAAATCACACTGCTAATTCATTATAATTGCATCAAATTTATGAGAGTAGAATTTTCGTCTTTGTAATGCTAGATATCTCCTCAATAAACTACACTATGTTTATTTATTTTATGAAGTTTTAAAGGACTCCAAGTAAACTTTTATAAGTTTCTTTATTCTTATAATAATTCTTGTAGAACTATACTGGCTATTGAACCTAGGGCCTTCCACATACCAGACAAGTCCTCTATCACCTAGCCACAACCCTAACCCCTTTTTTGTTTTATTTTGTCACAGAGTCTAAATTGTGCAGGCTGACTTTGGTCTTGAAGTCAAGACCCTCCTGCCTCAGCTTCTTGAATCACTGGGATTACAGGTATGCACCATTGTGCCCAATTTGTTGTGAGATGCCATCAAGTCAGGTTTGGCTCATAGTGACCCTATGTACAGCAGAACAAAACACTCCCCAACACTATGCCATACCCAACATTGTCAGTGATTCTCTGCTATTCGTATGGTTTTCGATGTCTCATTGTTTCTGAAGTGGGTTGCCAGGTTCTTCTATTTTTGCTGTGCTAGGGATCCAATACTTTGCCTCAGAGAGTGCAGAGCAGCACTCAGTCAATTGAGCTAAGAAAGTAAATTTTCTTAGGGGGAACAAGAGGTGTCCAATGCTACGCATGTTGCTCAAGTTAGAATGAGGAATTCTCTTCCCCACCACACACATTTGTCATACCATTCTCTTGTTTACTGGGATGATTTCTATTTCTTCGTTTTCCCTTTTACTTTTAATTCCAAACTTGATTAACCTAGACTTTTCTCTCAGTTTTTGTTACTTAGTGTTTATGTGTCTAGTTTCAGTCTTTCTTGTTAAATTGCAAAGGGGTATATGATTATATCTGAATAATCCTCCGTATATTTCTTCAATTGTAAACACACATGAAATTATTTCTGATATTTTAAACTGGAAAATTGTGAATTTCCCTTCAAACAAGTTTATTTTTGTGATTTTTATTAGATTGATGTATTTTAATATTTTTTAAATATAATCTTTACTCCATAATGAGATTTTCATGGCCTGCAAGTTTTCTAGAAAATAATCAAACCATGTTGTTGTTGTCGTTGTTGTTGTTGTTAGGTTCCATCGAGTTGTTTTCTACTCATAGTGATCCTTATAGGGTTTTCAATGGCTGGTTATTTCAGAATTGTCTTTGGAGCAGATTGCCATGTCCTTCTCCCATTTTTGTGGTGCTGGGAATTTAACCCAGGACCTCAGAGACTGCAGAGCAGCTCTGTACAAGTGAGCTAAATCTCAGCCCTGATTAAACCACAGTCATAGATATTTTACCTTAGTTCATTTCATACTGGACACTATTAAAATAGGCAGAAACCAATAATCTGCTTAATTGCTGCTCACAGACCATTGCCCCTATCCTCGTTGTGCAGACATAGCATATTCCAGCACACATTGTTAACATGTATACATTCACATTTGATAATTATTCCCTATCTCCATTTGTTTAGGACTTTTACTGAGTGGCTTTTAGATTTATTAGCTCAAGGAAGGAGGAAAAATCCATTAATCACTTTTAATACATTGTAGCTGGACCTTCAAGTCATAATATATACATGTTAAAAACTTTAATTTTGTTAGATGTAGTTTGCCACTGAATGTGAAAAAAATGTAATCAATAACAATATTCCCAAATTGTTTGACCAAGACTAGTATGCAAGATCTTGCCACAGAATTTAGGCATTTCCAAATCCCTGTTGCCTGACGATAGTATATAACATGAAAAGATTGAGCTTAGTGATTCTGTTTTTAGTCAGAGTTCAAGAGATCAGAGTATCTGAGAGAATTAATAAAAATGCCATTTTCTATAACTTCCTTTCTTCATCTGTTCGTTTTAATTAAATAATTACTGATCATTAAGGGAAGAAAAACCAAACTCTGAGTTTGCTTGACTGTTGATGATGAAATGGTCTCTCTGGATCTTATTATAAAACTCTTTATTACAAAGAGAATTCCCTACCGTAATGGTTATAAAATGGGTTTACTTGGTAATCAGTTTCCAAGGGCCTTATTAAAATGACTTTATTTTTAGGTTTTTCATGGGAATATATTAACTGAAACAAATCTCAAGTATCATAAAGTTTCAACATTTTCATTAAAATTAATGAATCTGAGTTTAGTTTGAGTGTGTTATGATAATTAAGACTCCTCAGGGACACCTCTTTCCTCTCCTTTACCTTGAAGCTCTTTTCCCTGGGAGATAAGATGACTTAGTGGGAAGAAAAGATCTGTCCTAGATCTCAGTTTGTGTCCAGGGTCTTCTATGATGTGCCCAAGCACTCTTGAGAATGTCATAAACTTAGCCTCAATTAAGAAATGAAGAGTCCTTTCAGCACAGGACTATTCTGAGAGGAAAACTAATAATGCATATTAAACTATTTTAGAAACTGCAATCAGTTATGTTATAAAGATTATGAATAGAATGATAACACTAACAATAATGACAAGTGTCTACCATTTATTCATTTGTTATTATGTCCCAGACAAAGTGCTAAAAAATGCCTGTATACATCAAATTGATAATCCTTACAAAGACACCATGATGTATGTTAAATTGTCCCACATTTAAGAAAAGAAAGCCTCATGATTTAAACAATTTGCCTCAGGTAGAATCCAAATTTAAGGTGTAACCATAAGATGTTTACTCTTAAATACCATGTGTCTCTCTATATTTTATATGTATGTATGTGTATGTATATACATATATATGAGTATATACACATATATAGAGAAATATAGATATAATTTTTAAAATATTCTGAGGTAATTAAGCACAGATTATCATAGTACATATGTTATTTGTAGTAATAGGATAAATAGTGTACTGGCTAAATTGATAGAAAGACAGATACATATTAACCATTATTCACATGGCCAACATTTACTTGAGATCCTGAACTGAAATCTTCTAGGCCCATCTGTATATTTGCTTGTAAAATTCAATTTTAGCAATGAACCCTGCCAACCCAGTTTTGCAAGAAATCCTGACCCTTGATTTCTGATCACTCTGAATATCTCTTCATCATCTTCACCCTTTCAGGTGATGTCTGATCATCTAGACTGTTTCCTTTATTCCCCCCAAACAATCTTTCCTTACTAGTAATTTTTTAGTGTGCAACTTAATGGTTCTCATTATGACATATCCATGCATGCATTTCATTGTACATTGCTCAATTTAATCTCCCAGATTGTCCTCTTATGACTCCCTTTTCCTTTATCCCTACCAATGATCCCCTAGTGCTTGAATGTCTTGTGTGTATATCTCTGTATCCCCACATCTCTATCTATCTATCTATCTATCTATCTATCTATCTATCTATCTATCATCTATCTGTAATCTGTCATCTCCCAATTTTGCCTAAAGGGAGAAATATGTGGTACTTCCTTTCCTTTCTCCCATTAGCCTTTTCTCTTGCCCTCTCTCCCTTTTCTTTAGTCTTTCTCTACATAGATCCCTTTCACTTTCATGAGGTATATTTTTAATATTGAATATATGTTGAAGTTTAACATCCACATATGAGAGATAACATGATGTTTATCATTTTGTGTATGGTTTATTTCACTTAAAATGATAATGTCACTTCACAATCTCTTCTGTAGTTTCAGTGCTTCTCCAGACCTTATTTTTTTTGAAAAGTGTCAATTCCTTCCTATTCTAAGTCCTTTGTTTTACCACATCACACAGAGGCTGCCTATAATCCACCATCTTATGCCAGAAGACAAGTTGGCATCTTAATGATTTTTTGTGTCAAGGAACAGAAAGGTGTTTGGTCTGGTTTATGGAAAGTCATAGGTTACTATAATTAAGGGAAGCAAAGCTTCTGGTTGTCAGTTACAAACTGAATCTACAAACTGAGTGTCAGTAAGGGCTGGTACTGGCATCCTTAGACAAAATTCAAAATCCCTTCAGGATAAAGTCTTAAAGACACTAGAATTATAATAAATATATCTCAACATAATAAAGAATATATATGACAAACCCATAATCAATATTTTGATAAATGGGGGGAAAACTAAAACCATTTCTTTCAAAATGGAGACTGAGGCAAGGGTGTCTATTCTATCAACTGTTATTCAACACAATCCTTAAATCCTTAGCCAGAGAAATAAAAGAAGAAAAAGATATAAAAGAGACCCAAATAGGAAAAATGTCAACTTATCTCTGTTTCCAAATGATATGATGCTGTATGTAAAAGACTCTAAAGACTACCAGGAAACTCTTAGATCTGATAAACACTTTCTGCAAAGTAGTAGGACATAAAATCAGTAGATAGCTGAGTGCTGTGGCACATGCCTATAATCCCAGTGACTCAAGAGGCCAGAGACAGCCTGTGGAACTTAGTAAGACCCTGTCTCAAAATAAAAAATAAGAAATGGGCTGGCCATGCACTGAGTAACAGAGCACTTGCCTCACATGCTCAAGGCCCTGAACACAAACTCCAGTACAGTAAAAAAACAAATAAACAAAAACAAACAAACAAAAACAACAGGCAAAAATCAGTGGGTTTTCTACATATCAATAATGGACATGCTGAAAAAAATCATAAAACAATTCAACTTACTATAGCTTCAAACAATTAATTCTAATTTTAATTAATTTTAAAAAATTAAAAACAAACAAGAATACATCTAACCAAAGATGTAAAAAACAAGAATAAATCTAACCAAGGATGTGAAAGATTTCTACATTGAAACTTTTAAAACAATGAAGAATGATATTGAATAAGAGACTAGAAGATGGAAAGATTCTGTACACTCATGAATAAGCAGAATGACAAAAGGCTTTTTAATGAAAATGATTACATATTCCATGCACTCCCATCAAAATTCCAATGGTAGTCCACAGAATTTTTTTACGAATCCTAAAATTTATATAGAAGCACAAAAGATGTAAGAAAACTAAAGTAACCCTGAGCCCAAAAGAGCAAAACTGATTTTGAGTTTTACTACAGCCACAATAACAAAAGCAACATGGCTCTAGCACAAAAATAGAAATGTAGACCAATAGGCTAGAATAGAGGACGTAGAAATAAATGTACACAGCTACAGCCATGTGAATCTTGGCAAAGAGATCAAAAACATATACTTGAAAAAACACAGCTTCATTCAACAAAAGATGTGGAGAAAATTAAATGTCTACATGTACAATAATGAAACTAGATCTTTATCTCTTACCTCAAAGTTCAATTCAATATGGACCAGAGACATTAATATAAGACCTAAAATTTGAAACTATTCAAGAACAACATAGTGAAAGTACTTCAAGATACTGACATAAATAAGGACTTTCTGAATAGAACTCTAGTAGCCCAGAAAATAATGGCAAGACTTGACAAATGAGATTGCATAAGTTAAAATTTTTTTTCACAATAAAGGCAACCATTATCAGAGTGGAGAAATAGTATAAAGAACCGGAGAACTGTTTTTGCCAGCTATTCATCTTATAGGAATTGACATCTATAATATACAAATAACTCAAAAGATTAAAACTCAAAGAGCAAATAATCGCATCAATAATTTATCAAATAACTTAAAGAGACAGTTCTGAAAAGTACAAATATCCAATGAGTATATTAAAATGTTCAACACTCTTAGCTATTAACTAAATGCAAGTCAAAACTACATTGAGATTCTATCTCACCCCAATCAGAAAGGCTATCATGAAGAAAACAAACAACAAGAAATGCTGATAAATATGTGGGATAAAGGAACTTACATCCTGTAACTGGAAATTTAAATTTATGGAGCTACTATGGAAATCAATATGGAGGTTCCTCAAAAAAACTACAAAAGGGAAGTACCATATGATCTAGCTCTACCTCTGCTAGGTATGTACCTGAAAGAACCTAAGTCAAAGTCAGTATACAAGAGAGAAACCTGTACACGCATATTCCCATATATGACATAGAAGTAAAAGAGGGACTTTTGAGGAGATGAACTAAAGGGAGAAGAGAGAAAGAGAGGAGGTCATGAGAAAAACAGAAAATCTCTGTGTGCCTGTGTGTGTGTGTGTGTGTATGTGTGTGTGTGTGTGTGTGTGTGTGCGTGTGCCTGCATGTAACATTACAGCAGAAAAGGGTGTATCTGGGGAGACGAGGTCATCAGAAAGGGAGAGTGGGGACAATAGAGAGTAATGGGGTGTCAAATATGAACAAATATACACATATTACAATGCCATAATGAAACCCTCTATTTTGTATGCTCACTTAAAAAATGTTATTGTTAGGTGCTGTGGTGTCAGGTCTGACTCATAGTGATGTTATGTACAAAAGAATGAAACAGTACCCAGCGCTGTGCCATGCTGGGCACTATTGTCAGTACTTCTCTGCTCTTCGTAGTGTGTTTGATGGCCAATTGTTTTTGGAGTGAGTTGCCAGGTCCTTCTCCCTACCCGGCAGCACCTGGTATTCGCAGGTGGTTTCCCATCCAAGGACTAACCAGGCTGACCCTGCTTAGCTTCTGAGATCAGACAGGATTGGATGTCAGAGTGGTACAGTTGCAGACAACTAAAATTATAGTAATAGTTAAGAAATAAATATAAAAATATAAGAAGATGTAATGATATCTTAAACCACGAAAATTTCTACTGAAAATTAATATTTTAATATTTTGTTTCATTATACAAATCTTTTAAAAATTATTCATCAAGAAGAGAAGAGAAGAGGAGAGGATAGGGGAGGTCAGGAGAAGAGAAGAGTTGAAGAGAAGAGAAGAGAAGAGAAGAGCAGAGCAGAAAAGAGGAGAGGAAAGGAGAGAGGTGTAAATGAACTCTAAGCAGCCTGAAAATATCATCACCATCATTAAATATGACTTGACCACCAGAAAAATTTAACAAAATTTCCAGATTCAATAAGATGGAACCTGAACCTATGATTAAAATTTGTTTTTATACCCTGATTAAAACTTTTTTATGTCAGGTTTGGGGAATCTTGATTTTATTTACAGTACTGGTTCTGTATATATTTTAAACAAATGACTTTTGAACATTTACTACTTACCAGAGATTTTACTAAACTCTTAACATATGTTAATTCATTCAGTACTCACAAATACATTTTGAGGAAGTCAAAAATTTTACTTAACTTTTAACATTGGGTAGATTGAGGGTTAAAACAAATATGATCTTTGCCCAAGTTCTTATTACTCAGGATTTAAGCATTATTATCATATCACAAAATCTGTGCTCTTATTAAAAATGAGGTAAGCATTATGATTTATTACACTGTTTCCAGTATTAGACCCATGTTTGCTTTCAAGGAAATATCTAATTGGTATATTTGAAGTGTGGTTCCTTCAGGAATACAGGTTGTTAAAGGGAATATTTTTAAATCCCCAATATAATTTATTCAAATAAGTTTACATTTAGAAAGGCATGGATGGAAATATCACAGTTTTAGATACCTTTGGAGATTCAAGTTAAGATCCAAAGGGACTGAGGAAATAATAAATCACCCAAACAACTTTAGAATGAGCTCATTGGCAGCCAAGTTCAGTGCTAAGCAGGTAAGTTAGATGGAATCTAGGTATGGAGCCAGGAGCCAGCCTTCCACTATGCCCTGGCTTCCCACTAGAAATCTCTCTGTCTGGTGAGCTGTGGTACTAAATGAAATCACACTGTGTTCTAATTGAATTTCCTACATTCATATCTTCCCAGAAACTTCAAGGGATATTTATTTTATTTAACATATTACTTCATCTACTTGTGTGTTCTCTCTCTGTCTCTCTGTCTGTCTCTCTCTGTCTCTCTGTCTGTCTCTCTCTCTCTCTAACACACACACACACACACACACACACACACACACACACACACTCTGTCTCTCCTTAAATGACTTCATGTTGAATTTACCAGATAACCTCTTAGAATTTGTTCTTCCTCTTGCAGTAATAGCCGCAAAATAGGTTGCTGTCATATGACTGATGGAGATGAGATATGGGAACAGATGAGATTTATTGTCTAAAATTATTTTATGAAGGCGTTTCAGCATGAACTCCTCTGCATTTGAGTGCTGGCAACACCCCTGAGAAAAAAGGAAATCCTTGGCCTTTATTCTTATGGTATTTGGAAGATAAGGTAAAAAGATGCAGGGTCTCCCTATGTAGCACAGCCTACCCTGGAACTCCTAATCCACATGCATCAGCCTCTTGAGTGCTAGTATTACAAACATGTGCTAACATTCTGAGAGAAAAAAAAATCCCTCTTAAGCAAATAATGGATACTCACTATAATTTTGAAATCCTAAAATAAAAGAGAAGTCAACATACATCATAAATCATTTTCCCAATATTGTTTCTCAGATGAGTGGCTCTAAACAGGCTCCAAAGGAATCAGTCACAATCTAGAGCTTTCCAGCTTTTTGTTGTTCCAGGCAATTTCATTTTTATGTGTTTTAGGATGCATAGAGGGAGCATCTGATACCTACAGAAGTCACGAAATCTAAGTATCCATAGTATACAGTATACCTCTGCAACCTGGTAGCTAAGCTGTGATGAAGAAAACCAGCTTGGTACACCCTGGAATGAGGGAGACTCATCTTGGAAAGCCCTGCAAATGCTAATAAAACCCAAGGCAGGCACTGTGTCATACCACACAGTGAGTAATCAGGAAATATTTGATCAACGACAGTGGATAGGAGAATAGAAGTTCCCCCATGATTATTTATTTTCCCCTTTATTGAATACATTTTCTTGCAAAGCATCTCTCCTTTATTAGATTCCAAAGTGTAAGCATCATATATATGATCTTAATTATTAAGAAGTAAGACCCTTCAAGGGTTACTGTCAGATAATGACTTAAGTTTTTTTTTTTCTTTTTCCTGCAGCTAGGTTTGGGATTCTAGATGGACAGAATAGAAGCTATAGAGACTAAGAGAGAGCCAAATAAATGAATGGGCATGGTGTTAAAGAATAGTCAAATACAAAAAAACTAAAAATGATGATAACTAATGAATTTTGGTGTCTTCTAAAACAATTAAAATAACTAGAAAAGCAAATATTTCCCCAAACTTATAGTTAAATAAATATTAAAAATTTCCAAAAAATATTAACAGTCATACTTTAGACACATGCAAAAATGTAAGTTTGGATGTTATAAATATTGACATTTATACATATATATCTTTTAGTATCTTTTAGATGACTGCAATTCTTTATATATAGAAAGGGGGTGAGAGAAACATAGAGAGAACACCCACAGTTAAATGTCTTGTTATAGAATGATTAAAATGATCTACATTGTCCCAATGAATTGTGATTAAAGATAAATTTAACTTGTGTGTGAATTTATTTTTACCAGGTGCTGTGGCACACATCTATAATCTCAGCACTCAGGAGGCATATGGGAACTTTAGTTAAGCACCCACAATCACATCCGTATATATCATCCATTCTCTGTGACCAGACAGGTAAGCTTATTTTTTGTTTTTTGGTTTTTTTTTGTTTTGTTTTTTTTCAGTTGCATATCTGGGAGGTAGGGGACTGTCTACAGCATAGGAGAAGCAAAAGACTATCATAAGTGAATTCACA
The DNA here is from genome assembly GCA_007922755.1 of Pedetes capensis. Classification (NCBI taxonomy): domain Eukaryota; kingdom Metazoa; phylum Chordata; class Mammalia; order Rodentia; family Pedetidae; genus Pedetes; species Pedetes capensis. The sequence continues at coordinate 18,441 of VMDO01023196.1, forward strand.
TATGATTCTAAGCAGAATATATGATAAAAAGCACTTATTTGTAATGGATAAAATAATAATTGTTGGGCCATGGAGTTGGGTCTGACTAATAGTGACCTTATGTACAACAGAATGAAGTATTCACTGACACTGCCAGGCCTGGCACTATGTCAGTACTTCTCTGCTATTCATAGGGTCTCCAGTAGCTGCTTGCTTGAGGATTGGACTATCAGGTCCTTATCCCTACACTGCAGCACCTGGTATTCCCAGACAGTCTTCCATCCAAAGACTAACCACGCCAACCCTGTTTAGCTTCTGAGATCTAATGTAATCGGATGCCAGGGTGCTATGGCTGCAGACTTAAATAATAATAGTACTAGTAAATTAAAACTGAAATACAAAGGAGCTAGACATGATATCCTCTCAAGACCCTTTTCTAGTTAATATTTTATGGTTCTACTTCGTGGAAATTAAGGACAAGAGCAAACGTAAAATTCAAATAGACTAATACTGGGCTTAATGAACTTAATCTTCTTTATAAGACCTAGTAGACAAGAAATAATTATAATTATTCTGCAAGTTGTATCAAAATCTTCACTAACCTATATATATTTTCATAATACTGTTTATAACTGAATGTTTTCTTAGAATATATTGTTATGGAATTGTAGAAAATTATCTTAAGTGAACGAAAACAAGCCCAAAGAGAGAAATACCATATGTTCTCACTCATATGTGGGAGCTGAATCAGAGTTAAAAGAAGTAAAAAATCCTATACATAAATTGGAACATAATAAAAAGCTCATGTAAAGTTAGCATAGAAAGAACAGTTCAAGGGGTGGAAAGGAGTGAGGGATTTAGCAAAACAAGGGATGATGGGAGAAGACTGGACAGAGAGGAGGGCCAACGAGGAGGGAGGAAGGGGGGAGAGGTCAACATCAATGTGAACAGCTCAACTTTATTAGTACAGGAAATAGTAATACCAATAATACCAAAGAATGGCAATAATGCAAATGGACTAGATCACTCATGTAATACTGCTGAGAATGTAAAAAGTTAGATCAGGATACAAAAATGTATGGACTCAAATCAAAATCAGGATGCACTTATATAGATAAATACTCCCACACAAAGACATACAAGTAGATAGGAGATCATTGGTGGTGTATCAGGGTGGGGGAGCAGGGTCAAGAGAGGGTCAGGGGAAGTTATGTGAGCAATGTACAATGAAATGCATTTATGGAAATGTCACAATGAAATACATGTCAATGAAACCCATTAAGTTGTACATTAAAATTTTCTAATAAATAAAGAATATATTGTTAAAAGTACAACTAGTTAGAATAATTGCTTTGGCTATTTAAAGCCCTTGAAGTACATTGACATTTTTATGAAGAAGAAATTTTATTTATGTATTAATTTTTCATTATACTCGGGGGCTAAATGCAGGGTATCACATTTACTTTGCAAGTGCCATATCATTGAGCTGCATCTCCAGCCTCCTTTTTATTTTTTATTTTCGTACAAGGTTTCACTAAGTTACACAGACTACCTCTGGCATCAAACATGTAATACTCCTGCTTCTGTTTCCTGAGTCTCTGGGAATTACAGGCATGTACCAATGTGCCTAGCAGCAGAAAGATATTTATGTACATGCAGTTTAGAATAAGTGGCTATTTTTTATTTTTAGTTTAAACTTTTTAGTAGTAATTTTAATGTACAACCTAATATGTCTCACTATGACATTTCCATACATATATTTCATTGTATGTTGCTCACATTAACTTCCCTCTTCTCATGACCTGCCTTTCCCATTGCTATCTCCACACCAGTGATCTCCTTTCTACTATTTGCATGTATTATTGTGATCATATCTCTGCATATATACACATCCCAATTTTGCCATGAGGGCAACATAACTGATATTTTTTTCTTTTCTCCCATTACCCTTTTTTCTTGACCCCTCTTCATTTTTTAAATCCATTATCTTTCCCTACTTAAATCCTGTCTGCTTTCAGGATGTTTTAGTAATGAATATATGTTTTAGTAATGAATACATACTTAAGTCAAACATCCACATATGAGAGAAAACATGCAATGTTTATCTTTCTGCATCTGGCTTAATTAGCTTAAAATGATAATCTCTAGTTCTATCCATTTGCCAGCAAATGCCATAATTTTTTCCTTCTCTATGGCTGAATAAAATTCCATGCTGTATATATATACAATTTCTGTATTCTCTCATCTGTTAATGGACACCTAGGTTGATTTCATATGGAAGTATAAGTGTCCCTATGGTATAATGACTTATCTTTCTTTGGGTATATTCCTAGTAGAGTTATAGCTGGGTCATATGGCTGTTCTATTCTCAGTTTTCTAAGATTCTTCCATATTGATTTCCAAAGTGGCTGAACTAATTTACAGTGCCACCAGCAGTGTACAAGGGTTCTTTTTTCTCTGCATCATCACCACCACCATTTGTTGTTATTATTTTTTTAATCTTGGCCATTCTTATTGGAAGGAGATGGAATCTCAGTGTTGTTTTGCTTTTCATTTGCCCAACGGGTAGGAATATTAAACATTTTTTCATGTGTTTATTTGCCATTTGTGTTTCTTCATTTGAGAACTGTCTGATTCATTCTGTTGCCCACTTATTTATTGGGTTATTTGTTGTTTTGGTCTTTGATTTCTTAAGTTCTTTGTATATTCTAGAAATTACTCTTCTGTCAGATGTGTAAGAGGCAAAGATTTTCTCCAATTCTACGTGCTCTCCCTTTACTCTTGTTTTTTTTCCTTTGCTGTATAGAAGCTTTTTGGCTTTATGTAATCCCATTTGTTGATACTTGGTGAAGTTTTCTGGGCAACTGGAGTCTCGTTAAAGACATGCTTTGGAGGGTGTTCCCTAACTTTCCATAAATATATCTTATGGGAGCATAAGAGGGATCAGTTGGTAGAGTGCTACTCACACTCTGAGAAAACAAGTTTGATCTCCAGTACCGCAAAAATCAGGAAAAGGATACGGCAATTCCTTCCCAAAGAAGTCCAAAACAATCAGCTATTGAAAATCCTATGAGAATGAGTGTGAATTGTGTTCACCTTGATAGCCCCTAACAACAACAACAACAGTAGGACGATACACAGATTAAAAAATTTTGTTGCTGTTATTAGGTGCCATTTAGTCAATAATGTCTTCTCTTACTTTCTAAAATTATAAGGTAAAGTAGCTCCTAAGAGGACTATTCTGAAAGCAAAAGACTCCTCTCCCTGGGAGAAGAATGAAGAATTCTCACTGGGAAGTTAATGTGGTTGTTTTTTGACATGAAGATATGATTCAGATCAAGAAGACAGTGCTGATTGTTTTCCCAAAAAACTGACATCACATGAGACATGACAGTTTTACTCTACAACTGCAATAAAAACCACAAATTCTGCCTGAATAAATGGCTGAAGTTAATGCCACATATGTCACTGAATTCATTCTCAAGGGGATTACAGATTGGCCAGAGCTTCAGGCCCCATGCTTTGTGGTCTTTCTAGTTATCTATGTGGTTACAGTGATGGGCAACCTCGGATTAATTACTTTAATCAAGATTGATGCTCGGCTGCACACACCCATGTACTTCTTTCTCAGTCACTTGGCCTTTGTTGACCTTTGTTACTCCTCTGCTATTACACCGAAGATGATGGTGAACTTTGTTGTGCATCCCAACATCATTTCTTTCCACGCCTGTGCAACACAGCTGGGCTGTTTTCTCACCTTCATGATCACTGAGTGTTTCCTTTTAGCCTCCATGGCCTACGATCGCTATGTCGCCATCTGCAGCCCCCTGCACTATTCAACGCTTATGTCCAAAAGAGTCTGCATTCAGTTAGTGGCAGTTCCATATACATACAGCTTTCTAGTTGCCCTCTTCCATACTATCGTCACCTTCCGTCTGACCTACTGTGGCCCAAATGTAATTAACCATTTCTATTGTGATGACCTTCCGCTCTTAGCTCTGTCCTGCTCAGACACACATGTGAAGGAAGTTCTGATTTTTGCCTTTGCTGGCTTTGATATGATCTGTTCCTCCTCCATAGTCCTTACCTCCTACCTCTTTATCATTGCTGCCATCCTAAGGATACGCTCTACCCAGGGGCGACACAAGGCCATCTCCACCTGTGGCTCCCATATGGTGGCTGTTACTATTTTCTATGGCACACTGATTTTCATGTACCTACAACCCAAATCAAACCACTCCTTGGACACAGATAAAATGGCTTCTGTGTTTTACACAGTGGTAATCCCCATGTTGAACCCACTAATCTATAGTCTGAGGAACAAAGAGGTGAAAAATGCCTCACAGAAGGCCTTGGATAAGGGTTGTGAAGCCATAAAAATATTAAAATTAAAAATGTAGTAACAATATGTCTTATTAAATCCAAGCAGAAAAGTAAATCAAACTTCTTCTTCTAATTCTTTCCCAAGCAATAAAAAATGTGACTATTACTTTAACAGACTGTGACATTTACTATGAGGCTCCAAGCAGATCTTGTAAAGTCAGTGTGATAGAGTCTTGTTCACTGCTACATACGTGTATTCACAGAACTTGGGAGGCAAAGGCAAGATCAAGAGTTCCAAACCAGCCTGGGGTACACAGTGAGACACAGTCTCAAAAAATAATTTTAAAAAGTCCAATTCAGACCATTACAGTTTTGAATGAATGCTTGAGTTATGTTTAAATGTTTACATATAAACTCAGATGCATTCACACCCATGGACACACATCTGTGAATCCCAAGAAAAGTTAGAGGTGTGTTTGTGTAAGTGCACATAACTCTAGACCAGACTACCTAAGTTGAAAAACTATTTCCTTCACTTACTATCCATGTGGGCTTGGATAATTACTTTCTATTCTATGTGACTCTGTTGCCAATAATATAAAATGGTAAGAATCATTGTTTTGGGGGAATATTACTTGAGTTGATACTCATGAAATGTTTTGAACTATGTGCAGGGGTCTAGTTCAAAACATTTCCCTGGAAGAGGGCAACCAGAAAGGTGTTTTTGAAAAGTTCCTTGTATGAATGTTTGTTTTACATAAGTAAAGATTCATTCAATGGGCTCTCAAAAACTTATTAGTCATTAAGTGCCAGGGACAAATCCTAGTTGAGTTTTCTACTACCTAACAGACACTTATGGAGGCTGGGATTTAGCTCAGGAGGTAGAGTGCTTCTCTGCAGTCTCTGAGGTTTTGGGTTCAATTCCCAGCACCGCAAAAATGGGAGAAGGATATATCAATCCACTCCCGAAGCAATCCCGAAACAATCAGCCATTGAAAACCCTGTGAGGGTCACTGTGAGTTGGATATGACTAACAACAACAACAACAACCAGACGTTTAACAAACGGTGCTACATATTATAATCAAACAAGCCTAAGAGATGTGTGAGGTTTCATTTATGTGTCTCAATTACTTCAAAGTAGCCTATATACATATAACTAATAATATGCAAATTCTAAATGTAAACTTATCTTTATTTGAATTTCATTTTCCTAACACTGTGCTTATTAGGATTAAAGGGCAATAGATTAATTAAATTGGTATTAAATGATCATAAACAGGTTATGAAAAATTGTGTTTATAAATTAATAGGTTAAATCTATTTAATTGTTCAGTTAGAAATAACCTCAGGTCATTATGTCTATGCCTGCTGTGTTCAAATATCTTTGTAGACCAAGATATTTAATTAATGTTAGTGATCTGATGTGGATTAATTATTTTGATGTTTCAGATAAGTAACTAAACTTGTGATTTATTATTGTCCTAATTTTTTCCATTTTAGAGGAAGAATTTCATATCTGAGGCCAATATATGAAATAGAATTTGAGATTTACAATGCAAGGTGACTATTTCTGCTTCTGTACTTAATTTGTTAAGCACTTGATGTACTACTATGAGGTGTATTTAGAACTTGTGAGCTGAACAAATTCCCAATTTTTGTGTGTTCACTTGTTTGTTGGTTTTGAAACAAGTTCTTCCTGTGTAGCCCAGGTTGGCTTGAAACTTGTAATCCTCCTGCCTCAGGCTACCAAGTACTGGAATTACAAACATGAGGTGCCACACTTGCTTTTGCTTTCTAAAATAGGCTTTAACAGAAGAACCTGCTGTTTCTATTTACTAAACTTTGTTTGAGAAGAGTACTTTTACATGGATTGCTGTCCTTAGGTGCCATCAAGTCAGGTCCGACTCATTGTGACCCTATATCCAAGAGAACAAAACACTCTCTGATATTTTGCTATATCTGGCACTATGTCACTGTTTCTTATTCCTAAGGTTTATATGGCTTATCGAATCAAGATTGGATTTTGTGAGTACGGTGCCAGGTCCTTCTCCCATTTGCCATGTTAGTGATTGAATCCAGAGCCTCACAGTGCACACCGCAGCACTCTACCAACTGAGCTAAACCCCATCCCCTTTTACATGGATACATGAACACAATATTCTCATATATCACAAACATGACAAATAGAATTGTCCTGTACACTGTCTCTCTCTTTATATTTAAATGAGTCCAGCCCTATAAAATATTGATGATTAATTTGAGGAACACTGTTTTTCTTTTTTCTTTTCTTTTTTTTTTTTTGAGGGGGTGGTTACTGTACTTTTTAGCTTTATAGAATTATTCATGAAAGTGATACTTAGTAATTGAGTTGAAGTTTTTATGTCTATACACAATTGTAGTTCTTTACAATTAACAATCATGTGTTAAGGTAAATCCAGATTTTCTTGGGATGTGCCCTCAAAAATCTAAGTGTACCCAAGATCCATGTTATTAAGCTCATTCATGAGCAGAGGCACACAGTTCAGTGCCTTCCTAAACCTGTACTCTGTAAATTGCCTCAGGTGACTAAGTTGATCTATTAAATACAATCCTGTTAAAACATCAAAATCAACATTATTCATTTTTGTCTCTAGGTACATTGCAATAAATATTATTTTTCACCCGTCTGTGGCCTCTGTGTTATTACGTGAATATGAAATACAAAGGGTGATAAAAAGGGGATAATTAATTTTTTAAGTTAGTGAAGAACATGCTTGATTTGAGAAAGATTTGGTCCCAAATTTGAGTTTTACTGCTCATAGATTTGTGATATACAAAAACTCCAATTACTTGTAAAGTTATCAAAATGCTCATTTCACAAGCTGCAGTATGAATATTTAAATAATAATATGTGTAATACCTTGACTCAGTGGATGGCACCTACTAGAGATTTGTTAAATATCAGCTTTATTAACATCCAGAGACATGAATCATTCTTATTGTTCTTGTTAGGCGTCATCAAATTGGGTCCCATTCACAGCAACATGTATAGGGCTTTCAAAGGCTGAGTGTTTCAGGATTGTTTCTGAGAACAAAGTTTACTTGGTTTGTTTTTGTTGTTTCTTTTCACTTTTGTGTCCATAATAATTAGTGTTTTAACTTGAATAAAAGTCCAAGTAGTTTGTTTTACATATTCATATTATAACATTGCAATTTACATTAAATTTTCTATATTTTACCTACTTTTCAATTTTTTTCTCCAATTTTTTGAGTAGATTGCATTGTTCTAAAAAGAGCAGAGTCCTTCCTACATGACTGGATTTTAAATGTTATATTAGAATAAAAAAAAAATCCTGCAGTTCAAATAACCCTGCAGTAATGGTAGTAGTAGTAATAATACCAATGCTACTACTAATAAAAATGTACCTAATATTTATTGATGCTACTATATTTTGTCTTTATTCCAAATGCTGAACACTTATCAACTCATTTGCTTATTTTACATAGTAAACATACTGATTACTTACAATTATGGATATGCAAAGAGTAAAGCCCAAAGAAAAATAATTTGCCTCTAACTCATTTTTCTCACCAGAAAGCATAATTTAAAAATTCTTGAAATTGTCCTATAATTTAATTACACAATCATATGTCTTAGAAGAAAAATTTTTGGGAATACAACTAGAATATAAATATTCTGAGAAATATAGTGATTTTCTAAATATTAACTCTGAAGAGCTCATATATTTTGTATAATATGTTGAATCCATCAAAGTAATACTAGAGTATAATCTATAAAGAAACACTAGTAAGTATTTATAGGCTACATATTTTTCCACATACATTTCTCTTGGCAAATAACTTGACTTTTGACTATTTTAGGATAGATGGTTGGCATTTTATTGTGTGACTTACAATTTCAGTTCTGATAGAGGTTACTCAGAAATAAGAAATTGAATAAAACAGGCCAGCATGGTTACTCTAGATGACACACAACTTAAAGTCCTCTTATCTCTGCACAATGAATGTTACATTATTTGAGAGCCAAACACAGCTTTTCTACAATTCTTTTCAGAGCATTTTTTACCTCTTGATTCCTTAAACTATAAATCAGTGGATTTAACATGGGAATAACTACCACATAAAAAACTGAAGCAAATTTATCTGCATTCAGAGTATGGCTTGACTTAGGCTGAAGGTACATAAAAATTATTGTCCCATAAAATATTGTGATGGAGGTCAGGTGGGATGCACAGGTAGAAAATGCTTTCTGTCTTCCTTCAGCAGAACGTATCCTCAGTATGGCAAAAAGGATGAAGACATAAGAAGTGATCACAACTATGAGAGAGAAGACGGTATTGAACCCAGCAATGACTAACAACATCAGCTCTTTGACATGAGTGTCAGAACAGGCCAGAGTAACTAAGGGAACATCATCACAGTAGAAATGGTTCACCACATTGGAGCCACAAAAGGATAAGTGGAATGTTGCCACTGACTGTGCAAGACCCACAGTGAACCCATATACGTACGTGGCAGCAACCATTAGAATACAGAGTTTCCTGGGCATGAGAATGACATAAAGTAAAGGGTTACAGATGGCCATGTACCGGTCATATGCCATAATTGAGAGCAAATATAATTCACAGACTATAAATGTAATGAAGCAGCCTAGTTGAATGGCACATGCATAAAAGGCTATGCTTTTAACTTCACGCAGAAAATTCACCAGAGTGTTTGGGGTGACAGAGGATGTATAACAAAAATCAGTAAAAGCCAGGTGGCTGAGGAAAAAATACATGGGTGTGTGGAGCTGAGGACTGATTTGGATAAGCACAATCAATCCAAGGTTACCCATGACACTAGCTATGTAGATCACTATGAAGACAACATAGAGGATGACTTCAAGCTCTGGATCATCAGTAAGCCCAGCGAGGATAAACTCTGACACTGCTGAATGATTGCCGTTATCCATAGAATAGGTAGAAAAATCCTCTACAAAAAAGTTGTTCAGTGCACACGTTCTGAGTTATAGTCTTCCTGTTCGTAAAGATCAAGTGGAAGGAAATGATTCTGATACACAGATCTTATGTTGAATACATTCAAAGGAATATCTTCATGTTGTGTCAGCTGTCAGAACAAAATTATTTACTGTAGTTTAAAATTCCAATGTTTATGACTCTGTGGGGATTTGTAAAGATATGAAGATAGTATTTTTAATCTTTCCATAATTGAATGATCTAAGTCAAATTTAATATGTATATATTCTGTTGTTGGTAGTTGCCATAGAGTCAGATGTGACCCATAACAACACTCACAAGGTTTTCAATGGTTAATTGCTTCAAGATTTTTCAGAAGTGGGCTGCCAGGTATTTCTCTAATTTTTTGCCATGCTGAGGATCAAACACAGGCCTTCAGAGACCACAGAACAGTATTCTACCAATTGAGGTAAAAGCCAGCCCATATACATGTTGTTAGGTGCTGTCCAGTTGGGTTCCAACTCATAGCAACCCTCCATACAACAGAGGAAACACTATTGTCAGTGCTTCTCTGCTATTCATAGGGTTTTCAATGGCTGATTGTTTTTTTAGGGGGTGGGAGATGTGTTGCCAGGTCCTTTGCCCAAGCCTACAGCAGCTGGGGTTCCCAGGCAGTCTCCCACCCAAGTACTAACCAGGCTCAACCCTACATATCTGCAGTACTACAGGGTTGAAACCAGAACCTTGAACATGCTAGACAAGTTCTTGACCACTGAGATGCACCCATAGTCCTTTTTTTTTTAATTTTTAAACAAGGTCTCACTAAGTTGTGCAGGTTCTCTTTTGCCTCAGCCTCCTAAGTAGTTGGGATCACAGGCATGCACCACTGGCCTGGCTTCTATATTTAATAAAAAAGAAAAGGATTGAGAATTGTTTGAACATACATAGCAAAAAGCTGCTTTTAAACATTGCAAATTTTGGAAATTTTTAATTAGCTTATTCTAGCTAACTAGTACATTTTTAAAAACATTAACAATGGAAGATCTAATAGGAAATACCCCAAGCACATATTTGGTTACTGATAATTTCTATACCAAATATTCAGGATAACTGTTAACTTCTATTTTATTCTTTTATATAGTTATGATGTCTATTTTTTACTCAATTGTCATGTAGTATTAATTAAATATAGAAAACATACTTAGAATACTAATAATTTTCCTCCTTCAAAAATTTCTTAACAGAATTAAAAACACCTTAAGTGATTCAGAAAACACATTCATTACATATCTTCAACTTAAATTCTAGGATGGGTTTGTATAAGTACAAACCAGTTCCTTACTAATTAAAGTGTTGTTGTTGTTATTGTTAGGTGCTGTCGAGTCGGTATCCGACTCATCACGACCCTCATAGGGTTTTCAATGGCAGATTGTTTCTGGATTGCCTTGGGAGTGGATTGCCAGGTCCTTCTCCCATCTTTGTGGTGCTGGGAATTGAACTCAGGACCTCAGAGGCTGCAGCGCAGTGCTCTACCAACTGAACTAAATCCCAGCCCCACTAATTAAAGTAGGAAACTTTTAATGATCTTCATCTGAACAAAAGAGATAAATTTGATCTTTTTCACTATTTTATCTCACATTTCATCAGGCCTCTAGAGTGCCAGTATTGGAATCATCTCTATTCTTAGATATAGAAACTGAGGCTGAGAGTTTACACATTCTTCATGTTTCATGACTAATATATGGTGAATCAGAATAACTAATATATCTTGAATCTCTAAACTTAATTCATGGCTTCTAGAAATGTTGCCCTATTACAGAGGTAGAAATTTACCTATGAACCAGAGATCAACTAAATTCTGGAAATGCAACTTATTAATTGATTTATGTTGGGTGCTTAGAAAATTGATGACTTAGATCTTGGTAGTACTAATACAATTAAATTGAGGTCAGCTTTAGGTCTTTGTAGTATTAATATTATTTAGACTGAGGCTTACTCTGAAGAAGTCTGTGTGGAATAATTATGTAATAATAATTACATAAGTTTATTCTTCTCTGTAATATTTTAAAACATTCTTCCATTGCCTCACTAGCATGTCTTCTTTATTCCTTATCTCCTCTTGCTTTTATTGCCTTTGCACTGAATGTGCTGTGATAGCTGTGTACTCTTTGCTCTGATATTACCAACCTCTCCCACATTTTCATTCCTTCAATTATTCTTCTCTTAGGATGAAGCTTGGCTCCTCCTTTAAAATCTACCTTCCTTCAGAACACTTCTCTGATCAATTTGCAACTCTCTTTTTGTTCAAATCTGGCAGGAGACATAAGGTATCATTGGTGCTTGGAGCATTGTTCCACATCTATTATTGTATTTTCCTGTTGCATAAATTCCTCTGATACTTTGAGCCTTATACATTTATATATATTGTCATGTACTTCTGGGTCAATTATTCTACCACAGAGCTGTTGCCAGTAACCATACGTACCACATGTTTAATATAAGGCTTATCAGATTATTGATATGTTAATATGAGCAGCCTCTCACCATTCCCTCTGAGCATCCCACTCTCAGGCACCATCTTGAAAACTATTTTATCTGGAAGTAGATCAAAATTAAAGCACTACCTTATGATCATAACATTCTGCCTTTTCCTTTTTACCTCAGTTGAGACAGTACTTTTCATTTACTTATATTCATTTTTAAACTCCACTAATTACTTATCTCTTTGGTCACCCTCTTTATTCATTGTTTCCTCTGCACAGCTTAGATTACACCTGAAACTGTCTGCCCCAGTTCCATCCAGATACATCAAATGCTGGTAATTTTAATTTGTTCTCTTCATGGCAGCCTTGAGTTATCAAGAATAACATCTAAGGAAAAGTGAAAACTTGCAAATATTACATTCAAAAGCAACTAGCCATTTATTTGATCTTTTTCTTGAACCAAGTTTTTGTCTCCCAGTCTGTCCATATTGATTTAAACTTCTTTGAATTCCTACTTGATCCACCAGCCCACATAACCATATACTCTCAGTAGGTATTAACATTTCTGACGTTAGACTAATACTTAAAGGCCACAATTTCTTATCACTGGTTGCGGGAAACTATCCATTTCTCTATCACTCATCCATGTTTTTTTTTTTTTTTTGATGGTGGGGAAATGAAAGATGTCCTGTTTTAAAATATCTAACCTCATATTTTTGTTCCTATACTGTTGAATCTCCTATCTTCTTCCTATATTAATTTATTCAGTTTTTCACATTAGCCATCTTAAGAAGCTAGGGCTTTATCCCTAGTTTAATTGGAAACAACAAGCTAAGAAGCACATAGTAGAAATTATACTCAACATGATATAGGCACAGATTGGGTGGTAAAACTGGTGGCTGGTCTAACAGTAGGAGCAATAACCCCGAGTGGTGATTTGGGGCCTAAATAAATAAAACACAGAAGCTGTTCAGAAGAGACACTTGGTTATGTATACTCCTGTGTATGTGAGTGTGATAAAGTTGTTTTGGAATTTATTAATTACTTTGTGCATGTTAAATTTAAGTACTTCTGGAATATCTAATTGATGTTTCCAGTCTTTCCCAAGCCTGAAACAAGATGTGCAAAAGGCATTGCCAATTACCTCTGGCTTCTATTCCTCTACCTTTATCTCATTACCACTATTCTTCTTTTATTTCTTTTAGTACACATAGTACAGACATTGTAGAAAAGTCACTGATGTTCATTTTATCCTATACATTAATATCTCAACCTATTACTGTATATTCTGATATTCACCAGCACTGAAACATAATTACTCTCCAAGTTCACCAGGGTACTCATTCCTCCCAAATCCAATGAAGATTTCCTATCTGATTTCTCGGTAGCACTGAAATCACAGCCATCTCCTATCAGGATGAAAGCCATTATATTTTCAGCTTTTCAGTTACAAAAATCTCTAATATTTCCTATTTTTCAGTCCACATTTATGTTCTTTGATGTTTGTGTTTAATTTCTTTACACTTGAGACAACTATTCCTTTAGTGTTCTTGTTTAGCCTATTCATGTCATTTCTGTACATTCTTGTTGGGAGTGGACATTTAATGCTTTGGAGACAATTGCTATTTATATCTGGTGATGCACAAGTTTAGATTTTCATACTAAATTTCTCCTCTGAACTCCAGGCAAATATATAATTGCTTCTCTGCCAAACTCATTGAGATTATTTCAGAGATATCTAAATATAAATGGCCAAAGAAATGAATAAATTAAAAGACTCCTTGTCTACTCACATGCATTGGAGTACACACAATGTAACCAAATGAAGGGTTCCATCTTCTTCCAGTCATTTTCA
>VMDO01023197.1:0-32096 GCA_007922755.1 Pedetes capensis
TTCAATATTCAATTAAAATAAATCATGCTGTCTATAATGGGTCCAAAAACCTATGTGAATTTGATTACTTTCACAATCTCTTAGCAATTTCTAATTATATGTAACATTAATTTTTATGAATTCTCTATATGAAACATGCAGCTAATTTGCTTGACAAAAATGTTAAAATCACTAGAAGGTAGTTGATTCAGTGGAACAAATAATTATGCTATTGTGCCATTTCAAAAGTTATAATATTCCATTAGGAAAAGAGAGAAAAGGGAAAATGAGATATTTCAGTAAGTATTTGTAATATTTTCTTATTGTCACTAAATGTGGAAATTTTTACTATATACTGTGTGAGACAATACAGTTTTTATGTAGTTGTTTTCTTTGCTTAAGAAAACTAATGGTGTTTTAAAATATATATATGTATGTATATATATTTGGTGATTTGGCTTTAATGGATTAAAATAAGACTCTACATTGAGGAGGCAGTTCTTTCCCAGTCATCTTTTAAGTGACTTTCACCTATGGGTGAATTTTCCATAAATGTATCTGACAGTGTTTATCGGCTGTTCAAATGGGTTTCAATGGCTAATTGTTTCTGGAGTTGGTTAGCTATGTCCTTCACCCTACTTTTTCTTAGGCTGGAAGCTCAGCTGAAACCTGGAACCCATGGGTGACACTGCTGGTATCTATAATACTAATGGCATACGCACAGCATCACAGCAACACACAAGCCCACACAGTGGGTCAATGTGACAGATGCAGATTGGAGTAAAGCCCCAAGAACCTCCATTTGGTGATGTGGCATGACTCAAAATGAGAAGAAACTGTAAACAAGTACAAATAATTGGAAGGTAAAATGTACACAACATGAATCTAGGAAAATTAAAAACCGTCAACAGGGAAATAGTGTGCATTGACTATGTAGGCTTCAGTGAGCTAAAATGGACTGGTATAGGGCACTTTGAATCATTAGTCATATGGTCTGCTTAGCCAGGAATGACAAATTAGAGATGGAATTGCATTCATCAGCAAAAAAGACATCTCAAGATCTGTCCTGATGTATAATACTGTCAGTGATAGAACAATATCCTTACATACAAGGAGGGCCAGTTAATATGACTACTATTCAAATTTATGCACCCACTATTAAGTGTATAAATGAAGACAGGAAAGATTTTCACCAGTTTATGCAACCTGAAATAATTCAAACATGCAGTCAGGTTTACTGATAGTTACTGGTGACTAGAGTGCAAAAGTTGGAAACAAAGGAGGCAGCTCAGTAAGTTGGTAAATATGGACTTGGTGACAGAAACAAGGCTGGAAATCACATGATAGAATTTTGTCAGACCAATGACCTTTTCATTGCAAATGCCCTTGTTCACCAACACAAACTGCAACTATTCACATGAAATCACCAAATGAGACACACAAGAACCAAATTGACTACATTTGTGGGATGAGGTGATGAAAAACCTAAATACAAAATCAGAATAAGACTGGGTGCTGATGGTAGATCAGACCATCAACTGCTTACATGCAGGTTGAAATTGAAGAAAATTAGAATAAGTAAATAAGAATCAAGTTATGACCTTAAGTATATCCCACCAGAGTTCAGAGACTACCTCCAGAACAGGTATAATGACACCAATGATCAAAGACCAGAGGAGTTGTGCCATGATAAGATAAGAATAAAGAAAAAACCAAATTATACCTCAAAAGAGACTCTGAAACTTGCCCTTAAACATCAAGCAGATAGAGTCAAAGGAACACATGACAAAGTTAAAGAACTAAACAGAAGATTTAAAAAGGCCACTCAGGAAGACAAAATGAAATATTATAATTGTATGTGAAAAGAGCGGGAGATAGAAAGCCAAAAGGGAAGAACATGCTCTGACTTTCTCAAGCTTAAGGAAGTGAAGAAAAAATTCAAGCCTTGAGTGGCAACAGTGAAGGAGTATACTGAGAAAATATTAAATGAAGTAGGAAACATCAAAAGAAAATGGAAGGAATACATAGTTGTTATACCAAAAAGAATTGGTGGAGGGCCAAAGATTTTAAGAGGTTGCATATGATCAGGAACCAATGGTACTGAAGGAAGAAGTGGAAGCTTCCTTGAAGGAATTGGTGAAACACAAGGCTCCAGGTGTTCACAGAATACCAGTAGAGATGTTTCAACAAACAGATGCATCACTGGAGGTGCTCACTTGTTTATACCAAGAGATTTGGAAAACAGCTACTTTGCCATTTGACTGGAAGAGATCCATATTTGTGTCTATTCCCAAGAAAAGGGATTCAATCAAATGTGGAAATTATTGAACAATATCGTTCATATCGTACACAAGTAAAGTTTTATTAAAGATCATTGAAAAGTGACTGAAGTTGTACATAGACAGGGAAGTGCCAGAAAAATCAAGCAGAAATTAGCAGAAAACATGGAATCAGGGACATCACTGCTGATGTCAGATTGATTTTAGCCAAAAGCAGAGAATACCATTAAGATGCCTACCTGTGTATTATTGACTATGCAAAGGCATTTGACTGAATGGATCACAATAAATGATGTGTACCTTTGTGAAAAATGGAAATATCAGGGCACTTAATTGTACTCAAGAGGAATCTGTACATGGCCCAGGAGGCAGTCATTTGAATAGAACAAGGCAACACTGCTTGATTTAAAATTAAAAAAAGAGATGTATCTCAGGGATATTTCCTTTCACTGTATCTTTTCAATAACTATGCTGAGCAAATAATCCACAAAATGGACTTTATGGAAAAGAACATAGGATCATGATTGGAGGAAGATTCGTTGATAATCTGCATTATGCAGACAACACAACTTTCCTTGCTGAAAGTGAAGAAGGTTTGACACATTTACTGATAAAGATCAAAGAACATAGCCTTCAGTATGGATTATGCCTCAACATCAGCAAAACAGAAATCCTTACAACTGGGTCAGTATGCAACTTCATGATCAATGGAGAAAAGATTGAGGTTCTCCAAGATTTTGCTTTACTTGGTACTACAATCAACTCCTGTGGAATTAGCAGTGAAGAAATCAAAAGACATATTGCACTGGGAAAAGCTATAGCAAATTATGTCTTTAAAGTGCTGAAAAGGAAAAATTAAAATTGAAGACTAATGTATGCCTAACTAGTGCCATGGTATTTTCAATCATAACATAAGGTTTAGAAAACTGCACACTGAATAATGGAGACAGGAGAAGTGTGGATGCTTTTGAATTATAGTGTTGTAGAAAAATATCGTATGTACTATGGACTTCCAGGGGCTGGCATTTAGCTTAGTTGGTAGGTCACTGTTCTGCAGTCTCTGAGGTCCTAGGTTTGATTTCCAGCACTGCAAAAATGGGAGAAGGACATGGCAATCCACTCCTGAGGCAATTCTGAATCAATCAGCCACTGAAAACTCTATGAGAGTCATGATGAACTGGACACAACTCAATGGCACCTAACAACAACAGCGGACTGCCAAAAGAACAGATCTGTCCTAGAAGTAATGAAATGAGAGTGCTCCTTTGAAGCAAGGATATCTAAACTGTGTGTTATGTATTTTGGACATGTTGTCAGGAGCGATCGATCCCTGGCGAAGGACATTGTGTTTGGGAGAGGGTCAGGTCAATGAAATAAAGACCCTCAACTAGATGGATTAACACAGTGGCTCCAACAATGGACTTAAACATAAAAAGGATCATTTGCCTGGCACATAATCACTGAGAATTTTATTGTATTTTATATAACATCTCTAAATTTGATGGCAGGCCTGGGATTTAGCTCAGTTGGTAGAGCGCTGTGCTGCAGTCTCTGAGGTCCTGAGTTCAATTCCCAGCACCGCAAAAATGGGAGAAGGGCCTGGCAATCCACTCCCAAGGCAATCCTGAAACAGTCAGCCATTGAAAACCCTATGAGGGTCGCTACGAGTTGGATACTGACTCGATGGCACCTAACAACAACAACAACAAACTTGATGGCACCTAACAACAGCAATAATGGATTAAAAATTGATGGTATAATTTCTTACACTATCTTGTAACAAGGAAAATTTATTGTATGAATTATTAACCACTTTCAAGTTATGTGGGTCTGGGATTTAGCTCAGTTGGTAGAACACCACTCTGCAGTCACTGGGGTACCAGTTTCGATTCTCAGCACCAAAAAAAAAGGGAGAAGGATGTGGCAATCCACTCTTGAGGCAATCCCAAAACAATCCACCATTAGATACCCTATGAGGGTCACTAGGCGTATGACACCACTCGATGGCGCATAACACCACCACAAAGTTATATACCACACTAGATATTTTTTTTGTTGTCATACAATTGAATGAGAAGAAAATATATTAAGTACAGTGAATTACAATGAATGGAAGACTCAGAAACAACTTCACAGTGGCAGACTTACTATATTTGAGGGAAAATTCTTTTGATTAAAGGTTTTTAACAACCTATGGTCAATATGCAATTGATTATAATCAAATGCCTACTCTCATGTGTATCCTAAATAAATATGATACTAATATCAACAACCAAAAAGAATAATAAAGTATAAGAATCAAATATCAAGACATTTACCTACTTGATTACTTTGAAATAACTTTATTGGCCAAATTCTAAAGGCTCATGTATTTTTGTTTTTTTTGTACTTATTAAGTTAGAGCCATTACTTTGGTCCCCATTTGTCACTAACAAAAGAGCAACCATTAAATGTTTAATGTAGCTCTTTTTGAGTTTGGTAAGCTTCTTTAAACAAAGAAGAAAAAGAAACAAAATCTATCTCTAAGATAAGATGCTCTTACTGTTAGAAGGTAGGCACCTTGCTATTGTTGTTGTTGTTGTTAGGTGCCATCGAGTCGGTATCCGACTCATAGAGACCCTCTGTACAACAGGGGAAACACGATTGTCAGTGCTTCTCTGCTGTTCATAGGGTTTTCAATGGCAGAATGATTTTTGGGAGGGGGTTGCCAGGTCCTTCTCCCAAGCCTACAGCTTCTGGTGTTCCCAGGCGGTCTCCCATCCAGGTACTAACCAGGCCCGACCCTGCTTAGCTTCCAAGATCTGATGGGATCAGATGCCATAGGGCTACAGCTGCAGGCTTGCTATTATAGGGAAACACATTTATGCTAAATAGGTTTATTTTAGAATTTTCAAGCAAATAAAGTAGAAATAGCTAGAGAAGAGCTTTTAAAAAATATAATGATTTGTAAAAAAAAAGTAGGTTTCAATTTTTATGAGTCAATATATTGTAAAGAAATCAGGGTCTTGTAGTACACCAGATGATATTTAAATTCAAGCCTTTCTATTCATCTTCCCCAAAATACAGAGCTCAAGAAGAAAAGCCTATTAACTAACATACTATACAGGTTTTAAATTATATCAGGATAAAAGAGGACTTTGTAAACTCTGATATTCATGGGATTTGGGAAAATAACCTGAAAACAGGACAGTTATCCCTACAGTCCAAGCTAGAACAAAGGGACAGAAAGAAAATAGGCAGAAAGAGAATTCAGTGTTTCCCTAGCATTTGTGGGAGAAAGTTAAAAAATAATCACTGAAACATGCAGAGGGTCATACCACAAGGGGAGGAAGATTGTCTACATCTCTGAGATGTGGGAGATAAGAGTGTAGTGTACTGGAGAAACAAAAGTAAGAGGCTTGAAGGTATGAGTGACCAGTTAGTACTGCTTATTCTTCACTGTGATAGTGTTATTGCTTTTTGTCTCTGTCCATTGAAAGATTTAAGAAATATATATTTTAATATGTAGGGCTTGGATTTAGCTCAGTGGGTAGAGCACTGCACTGCAGTTTCTGAGGTCCTGTGTTCAATTCCTAGCACCGCAAAAATGGGAGAAGGGCCTGGCAATCCACTCCCAAGGCAATCCTGAAACAGTCAGCCATTGAAAACCCTATGAGGGTTGCTACAAGTTGGATACTGACTTGACGGCACCTAACAACATATTTTAATATATGTATGTGTGTATGGTGTATATTTGTTTTTATATAGCATATATATGTATATATGGTTTTCAGAATCATATGCTCAAAAGCTTATGTTTATGCCTCATAAGTATCTCCTTTTTAAGGCTTCATGCTGAAAAGCTTATGTTTCTCCATTGAAGTAGTTGTTGTTAGGTGCCATGGCGTGGGGTCAGATTCAGCCACCCTTGAAACATTCCTGGACACTATGCCATGCCCAACACTAAGTCAGTGCTTCTCTGCTATTCATAGGGTTTTCAATGCTGATTGTTTTTGGGATTGTTTAATGAGCTTGCAGGTCCTTCTCCCAATTTGTGGTGCTGGGAATCGAACCCAGGGCCTCAGATCATGTAGAGGAAGCATTCAAGTCTTTCTTACACTATGTGCATTCTTACTATGTGCACTATGTGCGTTCTTACACATAGTACCAGGTATGGTACTATGTCAGGGAGTATTTCATTTTGTTGTACAAAGGATCCCTATCAATCAGATCCAACTGGATGGCACTTAACAACAACGGCATCATGAAGAAACCAAAAGTGATTGTTCACAGCATAAGGAAAGAAAAAATTCTTAGAAAACTCACCTCATAAGGTAAGGGACAATGACTGATTTTCTCCAGAGAATTCCTACCATTTGACAAACAATGACTTCATGCCTAAGATTTAGTAGTTCCTCCTGCAGTGGTCCAGCCTGCATGTGTACCACTCTGGCATCTGATCTCATTGGATCTCAGAAGCTAAGCAAGTTCAGGCATGGTTAGTATTTGGAAGGGAGACTGCCTGGGTACAGCAGGTGCTATAGGTTTGGGAGAAGGTCTCAGCAACACACTCCCAAAAACCAATCAGCCATTGAAAACCCTATGAACAGCAGAGAAGCACTGACAGTACTGTTTTGCCTGTTGCATGTAGAGTCACTATGAGTTAGAACTGACTCAACAGCACCTAACAACAACAACAACAACCTGCAGTGCTCCAAAAATACATGGTAACTAGAACTTCTCTCCAACAAGAGGCTCTTGTGGCTTTTGACTAGGGACCATGATTGATAATTGCTACAGACCATGATTAGCCAGCATTTCCTTTCCCACTCACAGATTAAGAAGATGTAGGGATCTGGAAACCAAGAGTAATTTCTACTTCTGTTATATCCAAATATTAAGTTATTAGCCTAGTCATGGTACAATACTGGTGAGATGTAAGGAAGATTATTTTATGACAAACTACTGATAGTTTCTGAATTATAATGGTTTGACTTACCATTTTTTTACTTTATGATAGTCTAAAAGCCATAAACATTCAGTAGAAACTATACTACAACTGTTGATTTGTGTGTGTGTGTGTGTGTGTGTGTGTGCAAGCACTCTAGCACTGAGCTAGATCCACAGCCCCATATCTGAAATTTTCATCTTTTCCCAGGCTGATGATATTCCTGTGATGCTGAGTAGCAATAGTGAGCCTGTTGTGAAACATTGGAACTCCTGAAACCTATATTATGATTTCCTGAATATAGGACATTTGTTTGAGCCACACTTTTCTCTAATGTTTCTCACTAAAGTAGTAAATTACCCTGACTCATCATATAAATTTATCACCACAGAAAAGTCCCACTATAAATTTTATAATAGCTCAATGTCAACTCTGACACATTCCTATTTATACTGGGCACATACTTATTTTTTCCCAATGGCTGCCAATACCTTTAAAAAAACATGTATCAGATGTTCCTCCTTTGCTCAGAATTCTCTAGTTGCATGCAACCTCCTCAGTACAAAGTAGTTTCTTACAATGATATCTATAGTCCTACGTGATTTTGCCCCTGTTATTGCTCTAACAACAACATTGCTATACTGGAGCTGAGGTTTAGCTGAGTTGATAGAGTGTCACTCTGCTCTGTGAGGCTTTAGTTCAATCCTTAGCACCACATAAACGGGAGAAGGACCTGGCAGCCTACTCCTGATACAACTAGAAAAAATCTGCCGTTGAAAACCCTATGAATACCAGATAGGCACTGACATAGTGCTGGGTATAGCACAGAGTGTGGAATGTTATGTTCTATTGTACACAGTGTTCCTATCAGTTGGTCCTGACTCAGGACCTTAACAAAAACAACATTGCTCTAATATCATTTCCTACTATCTCTGCTTTAGCCACTCTGTTCACTCTGCTTTAGCCACTCAGGCCTCCATACTATTCCTCAAATATTCCAGCCCCACAACTGAAAAAAATCAGAGTACTTGTAATTTTCCCCGCCAGGTATGTTCTTTCCATAGATAACAACATGACTCAATTGTTTACATTTTTTTCATTACTTAAATATCTATTATTTATGACCTTAACATTTTGTCTCTTCAATTAGTGATATAAAAGATATGTAAGTAAGCAGATAAGTAGGCACATTCATAAATATATCTTGTATATTTTATCTTTCCTCCTCTATAATACAAATTTCAGGAGGAGATGGATTTATCCTTCTAACTAGTTTTTTGTTTCTTTTATCTCAAGCACACAAAACAATGTTTGGGACATAATAATTACTCGAGATTATTTAATGAATGAATGAATGGTATAATTTCAAACTACACAATTAACTTGAGAAAATTAGTTCTTAAAATATAGAAAGGAAGACAAAATCCTCAGTATTTTTATAGTATGTTGTTGTTGTTGTTAGGTGCCCTCGAGTCAGTATCTGACTCATAGCGACCCTCTGTACAATGGGAAACACTATTGTCAGTGCTTCTCTGCTGTGCTTAGGGTTTTCAATGGCAGATTGATTTTTGGGAGGGGGTTGCCAGTTCCTTCTCCCAAGCCTACAGCTTCTGGTGTTCCCAGGCGGTCTCCCATCCAGGTAGTAACCAGGTCCCACCCTGCTTAGCTTCTGAGATCTGACGGGATCAGATGCCACAGGGCTATGGCTGCAGGCTTTTTATAGTATATGGCAACTTTTTTCTATTTTGAATAAAATCTGACTTGGGTAGAGGAGTCAAATAGATTACAAGTTCAAAGCCAGTGACAGACCACACAACTAGTAAGACTTTGTCTCAAAATAAAAAAAATAGTTGCTAGTGGAAAAACACTTGCTTAGCATGCATGAGACCCTAGGTGCAAACCCAGGTAGTATTTTTTAAAAAGGTAAGATAAAGAAGAATAAAACACTAGGTGTTATGGTACATGATTGTTAATCCCAGCAACTAGGCAGGCAGAGGTAGGAAGACCATGAGTTTGAAGCCAGAGACAAGTTGCATAATTAGCAAGACACTGTCTTAAAACAAAAAGTAAAAAAATGGGCTTCAGAAGCAGATCAATTATAGAGGTTTTTCTCCCATAAAAATAAATAAACAATAGTGTGTGTGTGTGTTTGTGTGTGTGTGTGTGTGTGTGTGTGTGTGTTCATATGATGATGAAGGAAAGGCCTCTTGGAAAAGGCAAGAGAGAATTGAAGAAGAAAGAGTAAATCAAACACATTCCAATGAGTTTTAATTTTGAGACTTCTAATAAAAATTAGCAATGTCTTATTAGTTTTTCCCCGAATATCTAATGGTAAGTCATGTTTATTATAAAAACAATTGATCCAATCATTTTAAAAATGAGTAACATCAAATTAAAAATTTCCCTTTGTCATATATGTCATTATTTCTTTGATTCCACTCAGTTGTGGCACACTGTCCAGAAAATCTGAAGGACAGAATTTGGGATTCTATATACACTATGCATTTTTACTTCAAGAGTATCATATTATAATTGATGGTTTAGAACTTGATTTGTTGAAGTTTAATTATATTTTTAATTGATCTAGTAATAACTCAAATTTATGGGTTACAGAGCAATATTTTTGATCCACATATACACTGTGTTGTTGTTGTTAGGTGCCGTCAAGTCAGTATCCGACATAGCGACACTCATAGAGTTTTCAATGGCTGACTGTTTCAAGATTGCCTTGGGAGTGGATTGCGAGGTCCTTCGCCCATACATATACATTGTATAATAATTGAATTACAATGATAAGTGCAAAAAGTTGGAGATAGAAAACCAAAAGAGAGGAATGTGCTCTGTTTTTCTCAGGCTAAAGGAATTGAAGAAAAATTAAAAGCTTAAGTGGCAATCATGAAAGATTCTACAGGCAAATATTAAAGGGTGCAGGAATATCAAAAGAAGATGGAAAGATATAGAGTCATACCAAAAAGAACTGTTGCAGGGCAAATAAGTTCAAGAGGTTGCATAAGATCAATGGTACTGAAGGAAGAAGTGGAAGCATCTAAAAAAATTGGTGGAATACCAATAGAGATGTTTGAACAGACAGATGCAGCACTGGAGATGTTCTACTTGTTTATGCCAAGAGATTTAGAAAACAGCTACCTGCCAACTGACTGGAAGAGATCCATATTTCCACTATTTCTAAGCATGGGGAGCCAAACAAATGTGGAAAGTATCAAACAATATCATTAACATCATATGCAAGTAAAATTTGCTAAAGATCATTCAAAAATGACTGCAGCAGTATATAGACAGGGAAGTGTCAGAAAATCAAACCACATCCAGAAGATGGCATGGAACAAGGGACATCATTGCTGATGTCAGATAGACATTAGATGAAAACAGAGAATAAGGGAAAGATGTCTATGTTTTATTGACTATGCAAAGGCAATTGAATGTGTGGATCACAATAAATTATGGATAACATTGCAAAATATGGGAAAACCAGAGTACTTAATTATACTCATGAGGAATCTGTACATGGATAAGGAAGCAGTTGAACAAAACAAAGAAACACTGCTTGATTTAAAGTGGAGAAAGGTGTGTGTCAGGGCCATAGCCTTTCACTGTAGAATTTTAATCTTTATGTTAAGCAAATAATCTGAAAAGCTGGACTTTATGAAGAAGAATGTAGCATCAGAATTAGAGAATATCTCATTAACAATTGCATTGTACAAGTGACACAACTCTGCTTGCCAAAATTGAAGAGGCTTTGAAACATTTACTGATGAAGATCAAAGAACACAGCTTTCACTATGGATTGCATGTCAACATCAACAAAACAAACATCCTTACAACAGGGTCAGTACACAACTTCATGATAAATGGAGAAATGATTGAGGTTTTCCAAGACTTTGCTTTACTTGGTTCTATAATCAACACCATGGAAGCAGCAGTCAAGAAATAAAAAAATGCATTGCATTGGGAAAAGCTGTCACAAAAGACCTTTTGAAAGTGTTGAAAAGCAGAGATATCACATTGAAGATGAAGGTGTGTCTGACTTATGCCATTGTATTTTCAGTCACATCACATGGTTTTTAAGGCTGGACATTGAATAGAAGAGACAGGAGAAGTGTTTATTTTGAAATATGGTGCTGGAGATGAATATTGATTATATCATGAACTTCCAAAGAACCAACAGATCTCTCCTAGAAGAAGTACAATGACAATGTTCTTTGGAAGCAAGGATGTCCATGCTTCATCTTATGTATTTTGGACATGTAGTCAGGAGGGACCAATCCCTGGAGAAGGACATCATGTTTGGGAGAGTGGCAGGTCAATCAATGAAAAAGAGGAAGAGCTTCAACTAGATGGATTGGTACAATATTTGCAACAATGGGCTGAAATATAAAAATATCATGTGTCTGGCATCAAATTGGGGAATGTTTTGGTCTATTGTACATAAGGTGCTATAACTGGATCCAACTTGACCATACCTAACAACAGCAGCAACAATGATTGAATCAGGGTAATTAGCATTTTTTCACCACTGACATCATTTTTGTGTTGTGAAACATCCTAAGTCCTCACTTCTAGCTAGTTTGAAATATACATTATTATTTAACTTAAGTCAACCTACAGGAAAGCATTTAGCTCAGTTGGGAGAGTGCTGCTCCTCACTCTTTGAGGCCCTGGGTTTGATCCCAGCACCCCAAAAATGGGAGAAGGACATGGAAATCCACTCCCGGAAGCAATTCCAAAACAATCAACCACTGAAAAGCCTATGAGGGTCACTTTGACTTGGATAGGACTTAACAGCACCTAATGACAAGTAATCCTATAAGGCAGTAGAACACCATTGCTCATTCCGTCTATCTAACTATAATTTTGTGCCCATTTAACTTTTTCTATTACACTTCCTATGACTCTCCTCAGCTTTTCATACCCACTGTTATCTTTCTTACTTTCAAGAGGTACACATTTTTATATTTACATATGAGTGAGATCATGCTCTACTTGTTTTTCTGTGCCACTTAAGACACTTAAGATAATGTCCTACTGCTTCACCCACTATGCCACAAATGCCAAATTTCATTTTTTGGAAGAATAGTATTCCATTGTGTATATTACCACAGTTAAAAAATGTAGTCATATGTTGTTGGAAACTTACATTGATTCCATAACTTGACTATTTTGAATAGTGCTGCAATAAACACGGGAATGCAGTTGTATCCATCATACTAATTTCATTTCTTTTAGGTATACCTCTAGTATAGAGATATCCTTGCAGTGATATAAACCCTAAATCCACACAAGATCAGACTTAAAAAGCCAATCCTATGTCTTAACTGTTCTCTATTGAAACATCTCCTGACTATCCATAGAAACTTTGTGGGCAAGGTTATTTAAGAGTTCAGAGGTATAAGCACTCCTACAAATTGATGAACCATAGGATAAACTATAATTTCAAGTGTTCTAAATTCTAGGGGATGCTGGGTCATATGGTAGTTCTGTATTTAATTATTTTGAGAATCTCCATTCTCTTTTCCATAATGGCTGTACTAACTTATATTCCCCAACTACAGTGTGTGTATTTCTATCTTTATTATCATCTAAAATTATTCATCATTACTCTCATTATCTATAAAAATTTCACATCATTATATAAATTTATTAAAGCATATAAAAATTTATTTAATACTCTTAAGAAGTATTAAAGTATTTAAAATTTTAAACTATTATTCCGAATATTGGAATTAATGTTTCAAGATTATTCATCTCCTATAAAAACATAGCCTTCAGGCGTACCACTGTGCCATCTGATCCAATCAGATCTCAGAAGCTAAGCATGGTTGGGCCTGATTAGTACTTGGATGGGGGACCACCTGGGAACACCAGGTACTGTAGGCTTGGGAGGATGACCCAGCAACCCACACCAAGAAACAATCAGCCATTGAAAACCCTATGAATAGCAGAGAAACACTAACAATACTGTTTTGCCTATGAAGGTAAGGTCACTCTGAGTCAGACAGTGATTCAAGGGCACCTAACAACAACAACATAAAAATATAAATGACAGAACCAACCCAATAGACACCATGACCATAGACTTCAGGCTTCCAAAGCTATAAGACAATAACTTTCTTCTGCTTAAATCCCTCAATTTGTGATACATTCATATGGCATCCTTAGAAAGCTAATGTATATAGCTATAGCTTTAAAAATATTTACTTATATTTCTTTCTTGGCCTTCACAGATAAAATTTTAGTACATATATACACACATACATATGCAGTATGTATTATATACTGATATATGTTTCTATACATAAATATAAGTTGAGCATAGTTAGATACACAGGGTTTATATCACTGCAAGGAAGGAAATCTTACTGTAGAATATTTTCCATTTTTTATAATGAGAGATGAATATTAAGCAAGTAGATTTTTATAAAGTTCCATAGAAAACAGATGCTAATTCAATCTGGGTAATTTGAGGACAGTACAACACAGAGCTTATTTATAAGTGTGTGGGCAGAATTTAAGGAAACTGACTTGGAAGAATGCTGTTACAACAAAGCGAGTAACTGCCATCCAGAAAATTTGATCTTTACAATGTAGTCAAGGAGGAAACTAATTAGGCTTCAATTGACATATAAAACTATAACTTCTTAGAGAAGATTCTGAACTACTTTTTCATGTCCATTTTATGTTCTAAAGGAATTTAGAACACTCAAAATTATAGTTTATCCTATGGTTCATCAATTTGTAGGAGTGCTTATACCTCTGAACTCTTAAATAACCTTGCCCACAAAGTTTCTATAGATAGTCAGGAGATGTTTCGATAGAGAACAGTTAAGACATAGGATTGGCTTTTTAAGTCTGATCTTGTGTGGATTTAGGGAAAGAATGCTGCTTCTATTCCCCAAGAGGTTTATCAGATTTTTAACATGTGTTATACTCCTGGAAGGGGTATTGTAACAAGGCTCTACAAAATTTATTACTTCAAACAACAGAGGTTTATTCTCTCATGGTTCTGGAGGTCAGAAGTCCAAAATCAAGATGTGGAGAGGAATGGCACTCCCTACAGAGATGGAAGAGGAAAATCTGTTCCATGCGTTTTATAGTTCCTGGTATATGCAAACATGTTTGGCTTGACAACACACTCTCCAAACTTCTGTGGCTGTTAGATCACTTTCTTTTCTGTGTCTGTCTGCTTCTCTTGTATCTCTCATAAAGTCAATTATTTCACTTCAGGGCACGCCTGAAAATCTGGAATAATCTTTTAATCTCAAGATCCTTAACTTAAGTACATCTGTGAAAATTTTTATTCAAATAAGGCACAATTTATAGGTTCCAAGGATTAGGCTGTGGACATATTTTGTGATAGGATCACCATTTAACCTACTAAATAATGTTAATGAATTTGCATCAATGGACATGAAGAATTGAGCAATTTGGCCTATGCACAAGTATCTGATACTGTAAGTTATACAGTTTAAAGCTTCAGTATTATTTTTTTGGTTTTAATTGTTTATCCTTAGCTATTGGCTTGTATATGCACATTCTACAAATTCTATATTTTATGACTTTTCTGCACTGTAGCATTCAAATCTGAGGTCTTCAGAGTCTTTAATGACTCTCTGTTGCCATAGTCTTATTAGATACTATAGTTACTGACTATTCAATAAAAACAAAGAGTATGTAAAGGTGGTTGAAACCTCTACCCATAAATACTTGGACCATTGTTGTTGTTTGGTGCCGTCAAGTTGGTGTCCAATTCATAGTGACCCTCATAGGGTTTTTCAATGCCTGACTGTTTTAGGATTGCCTTGGGAGTGGATTGCCAGGCCCTTCTCCCGTTTTTGTGGTGCTGGGAATTGAACTCGGGACCTCAGAGACTGCAGCGCAGCACTCCACCAACTGAGCTAAATCCCAGCCCAACTTGGACCATTAGGGTAGGTCTTAATATCATCAATAAAATGTATGTATCTTATAGCCATGCCTTACACATGATCAAAGTGAAGATTTTAAAGGAAAACTAAAGAAATACCAATGTAAAAATACAGAGAAACTGCTGGGAACTGTAATGCACATCTGTTATTCCAGTGACTTCAGAGGCTGAGGCAGGAGCATTATGAGTTTGAGGCCAGAGGCAGCCTGCATCATCATAATAATAAGAACCTGTCTTATTATAAGACATCATAATAAGACCCTGTCTCGGAATAAAAAATAATTTGAAAAGGGGCTGGGGGTGCAGCTCAGGGGTGGAACACAATGGGTTTAATCCCTTAATGCCATAGAAACATGAATAAATAAAAATAAAAAATGTGCAGAGGCTGCTAAGCCCAATCTGTTTCACAAGAGTTTGTTAGAACTCAGGGGCAACTGAATATTTCTGGAAGACATGAGTACAAATTGTTTAAGCACAGATTGATTTAAAATGCAGCCACCTACATACAGTGAACTGACAGTGTTTTCCAAGTTTACAAGTTTTGAACAATTGTTGTCAAGTTTCTTAACCATAGCTGAGAACAACCCTATAACTATTCTCCTAAAAAGCTTATAAAATTCAAAGACTGGAGCTATCTGATTAATTATTTGACTGAAAAGTTATTTTATCAAGAAAACTCTAGCTTTGGATAAATTTTTCTTGCTTTGAGTAAAGTTCTCGCCAATTCAATTTATTGTTACTGCTTTTTTTAGAAGGTGAAGTACATTTTATTTTTAATAGCCCTCTTGCTCTGTGCACTCTGAGGTCTTGAGTTTGATCCTTAGCACCACAAAACTGGGAGAAAGACCTGGCATCCCACTCCCAAAACAATCCTGAAAGTCCTATGAATAGTAAAGAAGCACTGACATAATACGTGGCATGGTACAGTATCTAGGAGTGTTTCATTCTGTTGATCATAGGGTCTCTATGAGTCAGATTGGACTGGAAGGCACCTAACAGCAATAGAAGTATATATAACTGATATACTTAATTGCACATATTTAATATATACTATTTGATGAGTTTGGACTGCTACATATAACCATGAAGCCACTGTCATAATCAACATAATAAACACACCCATCAGCTTCAAAAGCTTCTTCATGCCTCTTTGTTAGTTATTTTAATAAGCTTTTTCTGATGATCTCTTATCAGTGAGTCTCAGAAGTTATTTGTTCCTTTAACCTAACCAACATGCATATAAACCTAAAAATACACAAAAGTACATATGACCTTTTTTTTTCAGTACTGAGGATTGAACCCAGGGCCTTGCACATACTTTGCAAGTGTTTTACCACTGAGATGCATACCAATCAATCCATACACACATACATAAACACACACACACATGCCAGATATGTATACAAGACACACACACACACACACACACACACACACACACACACACACACACACACATTATGTTAGCACAGGCTGCCTCTGTACTCAAACTCATGATCCTCCTGCCTCCGCCTCCTGAGTTGCTGGGATTATAGGTATGCTCCACCATACCCAGCTAAATATCTTTAAATGACGAATACTGGTTTAGCACTTGACTGTTATGAAATCAAATTATATTAAATTTATTTAGTTCAATGATTACGATTTTTAAACAGTGAAGACGAAGCATAAAAGAAATATTGTACCACAATGAATATGTGGATATATCATGAAAAAACAACTAGAAATGTTGACTTTACCAATCTAACTGCCGGCTTCATGTCTCACTTGGGTAAACATCAAATTTACCATGTTTGAAATATATTTTAATACCACCAATCAATAAAAAATGAATTCATACTCTACTCCAACTACTTCAAGTGAACATTCTGTCATTTCAAATGTTGTAAGATCCTTGGAGTTATATTGACTCCTCCTTTCTCAAACTTGACAAAAAAATCTGTTATCAAATACAGATGGCTCTACACATTAGCACATATCCAAAATCTGACTACTGCTAATTAATACAGCCTGGATCATGCTACTATTATCTTTTGTTAGAACTATAACAAAAAGTTCCCTACATGGTTTCTTTGCTTTAGCCATTGACACCAATCTCCTGACATCTGATGTCAAAATGGTAGACTCAGTGCCATTACTAAACCAAAAGTCACATATTTTTACTCTTCTTGAAACTTTATTTTCCTTTTCCTCCAGAATTAATTCACTTTTTAAAAATGACCTGAAGAAAAACCACATAATTATTCCCCAAGTTATCTCTCTGACTCATGTCTCCTTCTATCTTCTGGTTATGCTAGCATTCTTCTATTCCTTGACAATTTTAGGCACTTGGACATTTCAGGAAATTTATTTGTGCTCTTTTCTCTGCCCCCCAATATTTTACTTCTTAAATCATTCTTATCTTTGTCCATATGTTAGTTTCTCATTGAGAGCTTCTCTGGCATTCATTTTTTTAAATAGAAACTACCATTTTAGTAGTGTTTCTCTCCCTTGTTTGCATGTCTTTTGTATTTATTTTCCTTCATGGTGTGGATACCTTCTAACAAACTAATTATTCACCTATTTTTGTCTCCTTCAATTTTAAATTTAAGTATGATAAAAAAAGAAGAATATTTTATCTGTTGTTGTATCACCAGGAGCCTAAATGATGAAAAAACACATGGAAAAGTGTTTATGTCATAGTAATCAAACTAAATGCAAGTTAAAGTGATGATGTTTTACCAAATATGTTAAGTAGATGATCAGATTCATAAACGGTAAATATTGATAAAATGAAGAAATAATCGTAAATTGATGTATACTTTTGGGAAATAACATGGCAATACAAATTGAAAGCAATAAAAATACCCACAATATAAGATGAACAAGTTCTATAGGTTTGCTATATAATATTGTGCTGATAATTAACAATACTGTACTGTGTACCTAAAAATTTAAGAGGGCAAATCTTATGTGAATTGGCCGTAGTACAATTAAACAAGGTCACACATGTCCTGAACAATTACACATAAATTTAGGCTGACATGAAAGATATTTTATTTTTAAAGAAATGCTTGCATTCTTCAGACTAGTAATCCGACTTTTGTGGGTTTATTCTGCAATAAGTAATCTGAGACAAATTTAAAACACAAGAATATGTATTCAATCTAATATTATAGCTTAAACTATACAGATAAAAAATTAAGGGCTGGGATTTAACTCAGTTGGTAGAGTGCTGCTCTGTACTCTCTGAGGCCCTGGGTTCTATTCCCAGCTCTGCAAAAAACAGAAGGACATGGTAACCCACTCCTGAAACAATCTGCCATTGAAAACCCTATGAATAGCAGACAACCACTGCTATAGTGCTGGGCATGATACCGTATTGGGGAATGCTTCCTTCTATTGTACATAGGATGGCTCTGAGTTGGCCCTGACTTGATGGCACCTAACAAAAATATCAATTAAAATTAGGAAATGTCCACATATTTTGTAAAATGAACTGATCTAATCAATGTACTATGAAGATAATATTCATTTTGTCTTGGATGTTAGAGTTCAGGTGGGGCATCTGTATGTTCTCATGTCTATATCTTGCTTTTTGGTGAGTTCATCATGATGAAAAAAAATTTTAGGCCAAATGAATCAACAAAAGAAAAAAACACACATATTTGTAAGCAAATGGAAATATCAATTCAACTTATTGAACCTGACAATACCAAATGAGAATTGTTTTTTTTTTTTTATTGTCCTTCATATGTGTGATATAGAACTTCTTGTTTCTGCCATCAAATGAACTGAGAATACTACAGAAAAACCTTCCTCAGAAACAGACAGAAAGATATACAGGCCATATAGTGTGAATTTAGTGGTAGAATCTCTGTGAAATGGAAAAATGAGGGACTAATAGACTCTAGTCTTTGAAATGTGGCTTCCAGATTAAATTATTCAAATACTGAATTCTTAGACATTATCATGTAAGAATATTGGTTTTTACATTTGGTCCTAACCAAAAGACTAAGAAGTGATGAGACATTGTATGTTTATTTGTAATGCTACTAACTGAGCATATACCAAAACACTATTTGTATCACATTTGAAAATTATTTTGAAATTTATTAAGCTTATTTAATGACAGTATGCATCATAACAGAAAATGTTACTGATAAGGTTAGTTGTTGTTGTGGTTAGGTGCTGTGGAGTCATGTCAGACTCATAGCAACCCTCACAGGGTTTTCAATGAATGATTGTTTCAGGATTGCCTTGGGAGTGGATTGCCACATCCTTCTCTGATTTTTGCAATGCTGGGAATCAAACCCCAGACCTCAGAGACTGCAGAGCAGCACTCTACCAACTGAACTAAATCCCAGTCCCAATAAGGTTAATTAGCCATCCTTAAATTTACCAATTTATGTAAGGATTTCACAAACACATATTTATAGTCATACTATAAAACTCACAATATAAAATTTCAAAGTAAGTCAGCCCATTATCATTAATAAGAACATGACTAAAGTATCAAATCTTTTACAGCATTATTTGCATAATTAATTATAATGAGAATTTTAACTATTCCTAATTTTTAATCTGTTCAATGATTAAAATGACAGAGTATAAGAAGTACAGTATAATTATGGAAGTTAAAGGAAATAACTACAGAGAAAATTATTCTTCATAGCTTTATTATTTTCTGAATGATGATTTCTATTTAAAATAATTTTCTTAAAGGAACTCTCATACATTACCATTGGGAATGTAAGTTAGAACAACCATTATGGATAGTAGTATTGAATTTGCTCAAAACTAAATACAGAACTACTATTGATCCAGCTATCCCACTTATGGATATATATCCAAAGGAAATGAAATCAACCTATTGAAGAGACACTACATACTCATGTCTATTGTGGTACTATCACAATAGTGGAGATACTGAATCATTCCAGTTGCCTATAGATGGATGAATGTAGAAAATGTGGCATATATGAAGTAGAATATTATTAGTCATAAAGAAGAATGAAATCCTGCCATTTGTAGTAATGGATGGAACTAGAGGGTATTACATTAAATGAAATTAGCCAGACACACAAATGTATATCACATATTCTCTCTTCTAAGGAGAATTTAAAAATGTCAGCTTAAATGTAGAACAGTGATTATAGTAGGTTGAGATGTGGAGGGTAGTCAATAAAGGGAGTCTAGATTTGACCAGTGAGTGCTGCATGTGTGTAATAAAATATAACACTGAATCCTATTAATATGCAAAACTATTATGTAGTAATGAAATGTAAAATTAAAAAATATTTTAATGCAACAGTTCTTCTGATGAGATGAAAGATAAAACAGTAAATAAGATGATTCACAATGCCATATAAATATGATACTTAGGAACAACTTGATATACAGATGTGAGGAGTAGAGTAATAATTTAGAGGAAAGTTTAGATTAACAACTGGATAAGTACTATGTATTTTTAGCATTTGACTTTATTTTACAGAGTTAAAGATCATGTGTCATGGGTTTAGCTAATGAATTATCTGATTTTGTCTCTATACACATGACAATTGGTAGAATCAATAAGAATAATTACTGTTATTGTTGTTGTTGTTAGGTGTCCTCGAGTTGGGTCTGACTCATAGTGATCTTCATGAGGTTTTTAATGGCTCACTGTTTTGGGATTGCTTTGGGCATGGATTGCCACATCCTCCTCTCATATTTGTGGTTCTTGGGATCAAACCTGGATCCTCGGAGAGCATGGAGCAGTATTCTACCAAGTGAGCTAAACCCCAGCCCAATAAGAATAATATGACCTTAAAATAGCAGCCACATTAAATGCACCAAATATGTATGTATGTGTCCCATCATAATATTATGGGCAAGGTTGTTTTATAAGAAAATATTTGGTAGTTTTTAATTTTCCTCTATTTTTTATATCTGTGAAACATACTACTTATGAAAATTGTTACAGTTAGAAAAAGTCCTGGTGTACAATTTCCCCCTATAAGAGTATGTTGTTGTGGTGGTTAGGTACCCTCCAGTCCTGTCGGACTCATAGTGACTCTCACAGGATTTCACCAGCTGATTGTTTCAGGATTGCCTTGGGAGTGGATTGCCATGTCCTTCTCCCATTTTTGTGGTGCTGAGAATTGAACCCGGGGACTCAGAGAGTGCAGAGTGTCACTCTACCAACTGAGCAAAATCCCAGGCCTCTGTAAGAGTATAGATAACACTACTGTACTGTACATTCCAAAAAGCTAAGGGGAAAGAATTTTGAAAGCCTTCACCATGAAGAGATGATAAATATTGAAAAAGTCAATATGCTTAACCTGATTTAAACATTCTGCAATGTGTCCATGTATTGAAACATTACATGGGCCTCATTTGTAAGCATAAATTTTATATTTTATATTAAAATTAAAATCACTGAATATATATATATCAATGTGTTAAAATCACTGATTAGATATACAGTGAATAAGACATCTTAATTCAGCCAAAATCGCATGGAGAGTTTTCCAAACAGTTTTATTATCGACTTCCAAAAGATAAGAAATAATTTATAAACATTCTTCTCCACCTAAAACACTACTCAATGCCTTCACTTATTTCCATGTTGATTCTTCTACCATAAATCTGAGTAGCAACAAGATTTATTTGACATTTACTAGTAGATCATTATTTTGTACACGAATAAACAACTTGTACTATCAAAGGTTGGTGGTGAATATTTTAGGGCATAATCAATGTGTTTTTGTATGTTTTGAATAATAGAACATGTAAGAGAAAATTAAATGTTATTATTTGTAAAATTTACACTAAGGAGAAATACTAAATAAAACAACACAGGAAAATAAACCTCTACTTAATACATATGAATACTCATTATAAATCTGAGATAAAATATATATTAAGACACACATATACTAACCAACAATTTGATTATAATTGGCCATGTCACAAAAACATTCAAATACCAATGTTTCAATATAATACAACAAAAATATGAAAATAAATTATTTTTCATATATAGCTTATTATTTTAATAAAGTATCTTTGACAGAATCTTTGCACTATCTCAATGCTACAGTTGAGTAAAGTGCCTTAGATTCTCAATTTTATCTTTATTTCAACTCTATTATTAAATGTGCTGTGTGTTTTCTTAAGATTGAATTTAAGTGGCTAAGTTAGTAACATAAAGACTATATAAACAGATTTTCACATCTTATTGTATAGAGGTCAATGGTCACTTTAAACATTTTGAGAAGATAGGCACCAGATAAAGCTGCAGGATTTTATGTTTATATTTTTTAGTGGTTTTGAAATAAAATTTTTTTATCTATTATCTGAAAAACATAGGCTTGCCAAATTTGGTTACTTAAACGTTTGGATTAAAACATATATAATAAATGAAACTAAATTTTTCCAGCTGATATATGTAAATTAAATAATTTTTATAGTGAATACACTAGTAACTTATAGTCTAATTGCCAAGTTTCAGTATTTTTTCACAAGAATATTTTTCACTTCAAGGTATTTAGGATAAAACTTCCCTTGGTATAAATTAAAAATGTTGTTAAGTGTGGTTGAGTTGAGTCCAACTCATAGAGACCCTAGGTACAATAGAACAAAACACTCCCTGACACTATGCCATGCACATGATCTTTTTTATGATTAGGCCCATTGTTGCAGACACTGTGTCAGTCCATCTAGTTGAAAGTCTTCCATATTTTTAATGACCTGCCATACTCCAAAACATGAGGTCCTTCTCCAGGAATTGGTCCATCCTGCCAACATGTCCAAAATATATAAGATGCAGTCTAGACGTTCTTCCTTCCAGTGAACACTCTGGTTGCATTTTTTCTAGGACAGATCTGTTGGTTCTTTGGCAGTCCATGATATATTCAATATTCTTCTTCAGCACCATCATTCAAAAACATCAATTTTTCTCCTTTCTCCTTATTCAATGTCCAGCTTTCACAAGCATATGATGCTACTGAAAATATGATGACATGAATCGGGTGAACCTTTGTCTTCAATGTGATAACTTCAATGTTCAACACTTAAATGTCTTTTGCAACAGTGTTTCTTAATATATTGGACTTGATAAAGTCAATGGTATTTACATTGTAGTAATAACATCATTGTGACACTTATGCATAGTCTGTTTTTTTATTTTATGGAGGGACCAATCCCTGGCAACAGAGAACATGATATTAAATGCAATGGGAGCAGCACACACTAGAAAAAATAAAAGTACTTGTTATTGTTATGTGCCATTAAGTTGGATCTGAGTTACTGTGAGCCTATGTACAATAGAATGGAACATTACCCCAAACTGGTCATGAACATTAACTTTTTAAATGTTTAATCCCATTGTTGCAGGTACTGTGTCAATCCATCTAGTTGAGGATCTTTCTTTTTTATTTTCATTGACTCATTATCACCCAAACATGTCATTCTCCAAGGATTAGTCCATCCTGATGAGACATCCAAAATACATAAGATGTAGTCTAACCATCTTTGCTTCCAAGTACCACTCTGTTTTTTCTTCTTCTAGGATGGAACTATTGGGTTTTGTCTATGATATATTCAATACTCATCACCATCAACATAATTCAAAAGCTTCAATTCTTCTCCTGTCTTCCCTATTCAATATCCAGCTTTCACAAACCTATAACACATCTGGAAATACCATGGCATAAGTCAGGAACACATTCATTTTCAATGTGAAATCTACATTTCAACAATTTAAAGAGGCCTTTTGCAACAGTTTCTCCCAGTACAATGCATCTTTTGATTTCTTGGATGATGCTTCCATGGGTATTAATTATAGAACCAAGTAAATAAAAATCTTGGACAACCTCAAACTTTTCTCCATTTATCATGAAACTGCATCCTGACCCAGTTGTAAGGAATTTTGTTTCCTTAATGTTGAAGTGCAGTCCACACTGAAGGCTGTGTTCTTTGATCCTCATTAGTAAATGTTTCAAATATTCTTTACTTTCAGAAAGCAAGTTGTACTATCTCCATAACTCAGGTTTTCAATGAATCTTCCTTCCACCCTGATGCTATGTTCTTCTTCATAAAGTCCAGCTTCTCTAATTATTTGTTCAGTATAGAGATTGAAAAAGTATGGTGAAAGGATATATCCCTGATGCACACATTTCCTGAAGCCACGCAGTGTTTCCTTGTTCTGTTTGAATGGCTACCTCCATGTACACTTAAAAGGCTGCTATAAAGAAAACAAATGAGTAAAGAAAGAAAAAATATCCCTTGCTGATGTATGGATGTAAATTAAATAATGAACCTACCGTTTACCAACAAGGTAATTTATGACAAATCTCTTAATTTTAAGATCTCACCTTTCTTACATATAATATTGAACTGATAATAGCTACTACTGCATGTTTTTGAACATTATATGAAATTAACATTAAGCAAAATTCTTAAGGCAGTATTTTTATCAAAAAATACCAAATTAATATTTGGAAATGTTTAAATGTTACTTAATTAATCGCCATTTGTATTTACCAAATATGGGAAGAACACTAATGTATGTATGAAGGTGACATTTCTATTAGTCATGTAATTTAATTTCCCACACTTTCAAATAACCTTTTGAAATAGTAAGTAAACCTATTGACTTATGCAAAGATATACGAAGATATGTTTTTTTAACTTTACTCTCAAGCATTACTTTTAATTCACCTCAGGCTTTATAATTTATACCAACAGCACATCATGGACAAATATATCATTTTGAAGATTCATGGAATGAATTTAAATAAAAGAGTAATTATCACTGAATGGACATATCAGCTCTGCAGAGACAGAAGAGAGTTTGCTAGAGTTGTGATAATACAAACTTTTATGGCATTTTCTTAAGATATATATATATATATATATACACATATATACATATATACATATATGTGTGTATACATATATATGATGCCACTGAAATTATACTTAATATGTATATGTTTTGTTGAATTTAATTTATATATAGGGAAGGAATGAAATAATTATAAGACATGGAATAAAAGCTTATTTCTTATATCATTAAATGAAATGAATTAAATTAAATGAATTAAATAAATTAAAAGAAAATGAAAATTCCAATAATCTCTTGAGTCCAAGAAGTCATAAATTCATGAAAAGGAGGAAATATCAATATTATAGTAGTACATTTTAAAGGAATAGTGTTCACTTAGATAGCAGGCATCAATTGTCATATATGTACAATGTTCCTAAAGAAGTTAACAGAAAATATTATATCAGTCTATAAATTAATCATTTTGGAACTGTTAAAATTATACTTTGTTCATGCATAATAAATAAATCTCATTTAGATGGTTCTTTAGACAAATGAGCCACAGCAGTAATAGTCAGACATATGTTTCATTTTACCTATAATCTGCTATGAAAACCAATGTGGAGAAATATATCTATATTGTTAATTCATAAACATGTTGTTGTTAGGTGCCATCGCGTCGGTGTCTGACTCATAATGACCCTACATACGACAGAGGAAACACTGTTGTCTGTACCTCTTTGCTATTCATGGAGATTTTTGGGAATGGGTTGCCAGGTCATTATCCCAAGGCTACAGAACCTGATGTTCCCAGGCAATCTCCCTTCCAAGTACTAACCAAGCCAGAGAGGATCTGACCCCACAGTGATATGGCTGCAGGTTCCCTCGCAATCAGGGACATGCAAATCAAAATAACACAGAGATTCCATCTAACTCCAGTGAGAATGGCCAAGGTCAAGAAAACAAATAATAACATGCTGGTGAAGATGCAGAAAAAAAGGACCTCTTTTACGTTGCTGGTGAGACTATAAATAAGTTAAACCACTTTCCAGATCAATATGGAGATATATTAGAAAACTAAGTATAGAGTTCCCATATGATCCAGCTACATCACTTCTGGGAATATACTCAATGAGATATAAATCATCATACCACAGAGACACCTGCATTTCCATATTTAATCCTGCATTTTTCACAGTCTCAAGGACATAGAATGAATCAAGATGTCCATCAACAGAAATTGATTAAAAATTGTGGTATATATAAATAATAGGATATTATTTAGCAATAAAAAAGAATGAAATACTGTCATATATAGCATACTGGATGTAATTGGGAAATACCCAACTAAATGAATGAACCCAGGCCCCAAAAAGAGAAATATCATATGTTCTCACTCATATATGGGAACTAAATCTAACTTAAAGAAAAAGTATATATATACATATATATGAGACTAATCAGGGTTATCTAAAAAGGGAAAGTGAATGCAGACAAGAATGAAGGGAAGCGGGGTCTGGAGGGGGGAAGTGGAGGTTGAGGAAGGGGGCAAGGGGAGGAGAAGGAATGTGAGCGGATAAAGGAGAGGAGGAGAGGATAATCTCAAAATAGATGATAGAATATTACAAATACATGGGGATAAAAGGGTATATAAATCATAAATGCACATAATTATTCGTATTATACATTGATCAAAAGGTCCTGTGAAAAATGTAAGTTGATAAAAGTCTAATCAAAAGCCATATGATAGTTGCATAGTGGAAATAGTACAAGGCTTATTACTTAATAACTCACCAACATTTATAAAGGGGAAATAATAAAAATACATATCTAAATAAACATTTATGCATGTGCATAACCAGTGAACCAATTATAAAACTCATATGAAATGTAAGGGACAAAAGCAAGAAAGACAATTTTGACTAGGAGGAATAGGAAGGTGTTATTACCTTATCAAATTTCAGTAGTTACAATAGGGTATATGGTAATAATATAATATTAACCATATATTCTAATTTGACAGATATAGACAAATAAATGAATGGAAAACAATAAAGATGCCAGATGGAGGTATAAATATACAAAAGGGCTTTAAATATGCTTAAGTAAAATTAAATAAAATAGAAAAAGAAACCATGTAGTAAATAGTATTAGAACTATTTTCTTTCTATGTTCAACAAAACTATCCATCAAAACTAGATTGATATTTAATAAGAAAGAGAAAAATAAACTCACTATGAAAATAAAATATTTGAATTTTTTTTTCCAGTACACGGGGTTGAACCCAGGACCTTGCACTTGCATGCTTTGCAAGTGCTGGAGCACTGGGCATCAACCCCAGCCAGCCCATTTTTTCTGGTTTTTTTTTTTTTTTTTTTTTTTTGAGACAGGGTCTCGCTAAAGTTACACAGACTGCCTTTTGTCTGACTTGCGATCCTCCTGTCTCTGCCTCCCAAGACTCTGGGTTTACAGGCGTGCACCACCACCAGAAAATATTGGAATTTTTGTGAACACAAGACAGAGCAAAATCAGGATAAATTGAAGAATTTTAAAACTTACAGATAATACCAAGATTTACAGCTAGAATACACTAGAATGAATATGAATGTAACAAAATTAGTACTGTCTAAGTTGAGTGACTGGAGAAAGATAGTGAAATACAAAGTCCAGGGCCTGCTATTTTTAATAGAAACAGAAATTTAACAATGATATATAGATGAAAACATCTTTGTAAGAATTTCAGACTCCAGTTAAGAGATTTTAGTATTTCAAGCAAGCACAAATACAAGAACACCTGCATTTAAATGAGTAAGAACAACTTAAATTTACCCTTATCAGTTCCATACCTCACCCCACATAGCTCGGTGCCAGGAAAGAATGTGCTACCTTGTGATTTCCACTTGTCAGAGGGCAGTGTGAGAGACAAAAACAATGTCCAACATTCCAGTTTTTCAATGGCTTGCCCAAGGATTGGTTTCTTTCTGGCTTTATATGGAACACAGTTTTTTGACAAGGAGGGAGTGAGAACAAAGATCAGGAGAGCAATTTCTGTGGAAGGCATAGCTCTACAAATCAGAAGGCACACCACCTGAGGCTTCTCTCTGAGGAAGAGTAGTGGAACAGTCTTATAGCCACCATGTTTTTTGAAGGGCTTCTTGAGAGAGTGGTAACTGCTTTGCCTGATACATAGTGCTGAGGGAGAGCTGTCATAATGTGCATGGCCAGTGAGTATTGAGAGCATGAAAAAGTGACATATTTGTTATCATAAACCCAGAAAACATGGAATGCCAAAGACATAAGAAAGTGCAAGAGATTATGATTTCCTGAAATGTTGTTGACAAGATTCTCAAAGTAAGAAACTACATGCACAGGCACAGAGATATTTTAACCTCCCCCAAAAGACATTTCAGAACCCCAAAAGATCTTGCTAAATAAAAGATTTCTGAAATAAGCCTGTCTGCAAAGACTGGGGAAGTTGGCTGGGGTTTTTTGTTGCTTCTTGTTGTTGATGTTGTGGATGTTGTTGTTTGAAGCTCCCAACACACAAGAAACAAGGAAATAGGCCAAAGAAAGAAACAAGATAAACCTGCAGAAACACATTTTAAGGAAGGAAAGGTACATTATTTAACAGTCAAAGATTTAAAAAATAATCTCCATAAAAGTATTCTACAAAATCAAGAAAATGATGCAGGAACAAAATGAGACTATCAGTAAGGAGATAGGAAATATTTTAAAGGAACAAAACAGAAATTCCACTGAAGAATAAAATAACTAAACTGAAACATACTAGGTGAATTTAGCAGCAGACTTAAGTCAAAGAGTTAGTGAAATCAAAGACAAGACATTTGATATTGTTTCATTAGGATAAAATAAAAAGAAAGAATGAAAGCTGTATTACAAGCCTACTGATAATTACTAGTGACTAGAATGCAAAAGTTGGAAATGAAAAAGGCTCAGTCATCAGAAAA
The DNA here is from genome assembly GCA_007922755.1 of Pedetes capensis. Classification (NCBI taxonomy): domain Eukaryota; kingdom Metazoa; phylum Chordata; class Mammalia; order Rodentia; family Pedetidae; genus Pedetes; species Pedetes capensis. The sequence continues at coordinate 28,883 of VMDO01023197.1, forward strand.
TATGGTCTTGGTGACAGAAATGATGCTGGAGATGGCATGATATAATTTTGTCAGACCCATGACCTTTTCACTGTAAATATATTTTTTCACCAATATAAATGGCAACTATACACATGGACTTCAACAAATGGCATATACAGGAACAAAATTGACTACATTTGTGGAAAGAGTAAATGGAAAAGCTCGATATCACATGCCAGAAGAAGACCAGGTGCTGAATATGTAACAGACCCTCAACTGCTCATATGCAGGTTCAACCTGAAAATGAAGAAAATTAGAACAAGTGTATGAGAGTCAAGGTATGACCCTAACTATATTCTCCCAGAGTACAGTGAATCTGAAGAACAGGTTTGATATGTTAGACACTAATATGGAAGACCAGATGAGTTGTGGTATGATATCAAAGACATCATTCATAAGCAAAGTAAAAGCTTACTAAAAATACCAAACTACATGCCAAATGAGACTGTGAAACTTGTCCTTGAACATCTAAAAGCTAAAGTAAAGGGAAGACATGATAAATGTAAACAACTAACCAGATTTCCAAGGGCAGCTCTAAAAGACAAAACCAAATGTTATAATGACATGTACAAAGAGCTGGAGGTAGAAAACTGAAAGGAAAGAACATGCTTTGTTTTTCTCAAGTATAAGGAATTGAAGAAAAATTTCAAGCTTTGAGAGGGAATAGTGGAAGATTCTACAGGTAAAATATTAAACGATGCAGGAAACATCAAAAGAAGATGGACGGAATACACAGTCATACACAAAAAAGAATTGGTGGATGACCAACCATTTCTAGAAGCTGAGTATAATGAGGAACCAATGGTACAGAGGAACAAAGTGGAAGCCACCTTGAAGGAATTGTTGAAACACAAGGCTCCAGAAATTGATGGAATACCAATTGAGATGTTTCAATAAACAGAGGCAGCAATGAAGGTGCTAATTTGTTTATGACAAGAAATTTAGAAAATAGCTACCTGGCCAGCTGACTGGAAGAAACATATATTTGTGTCTATCCCCAAGGAAAGGGATCCAACTTAATGTGTATATTATCAAATGATATCATTATTATCACACACAAGTGAAATTTTGCTAAATATCACCCAAAAGCAACTGCAGCAGTATGTACACAAGGAAGTATCAGAAAGTCAGGCTTTATTTAGAAGAGGGCATGGAACCAAGGACATCATTGCTGATGTTAGATGGATATTAGCCAAAAGCAGAGAATATAAGAAAGATGTCTGTGTTTTATTGATTACGCAAAACCATTTCACCATATGGATCACCATAAATTATGGATCACATTGTGAAGTATGGGAATACTAGAGCTCTTGGACTGGGATTTAGCTCAGTTTGTAGAGCGCTGCGCTGCAGTCTCTGAGGTCCTGAATTTGATTCCCAGCACCGCAAAAATGGGAGAAGGGCCTGGCAATCCACTCCCAAGGCAATCCCGAAACAGCCATTGAAAACCCTATGAGGGTCGCTATGAGTTGGATACCGACTCGATGGCACCTAACAACAGCAACAACAGAGCTCTTAATTGTATTTATGAGGAATCTGTACATGGATGAAGAGGCAGTCATTAGAACAAACGAAAAAAACATTACCTGGTTTAATGTGGAGAAAGATGTCAGGGATGTATCAATTCACTGTACCTCTTCTATCTCTATGCTGAGCAAATATTCCTAGAAGCTTCATTATGAAGAAGAACACAGCATCTTGATTGGAGGAAGACTCATTAACCTGTGTTATGCACATGATACAACTCTGCTTGCTGAAAGTGAAGAGGTTTTGATGCAATACTGATGAAGATCAAAGAATACAGCCTTCAGTCTGAATGGTGTCTAAACATCAGCAAAACAAAAATCCTTACAACTGGGTCAGTATACAGCTTCATGATAAATGGAGAAAAGACTGAGATTGTCCAAGATTTTGCTTCAATTGATTATACAATGAACACCTGTGGAAGCAGCAGTCAAGAAATCAAAAGATGCATTGCAATGGGAATAGCTATTGCAAAGGACCTCTTTAAGGTATTGAAAAGTAACAATGTCACATTGAATATGATGGTGTGCCTGACTCATGCCATGGTATTTTCAGTGGCATCATATGGTTGTGAAAGCTGGATATTCAATAATGGAGATAAGAGAACTGATGCTTTTGAATTATGGTGCTGGAGATGAATATTGAATATATCATAGACTACCAAAAGAACAAACATATCTATCCTAGAAGAAGTGCAACCAAAGTGATCCTTGGAAGCAAGGATGGCTAAACTTCATCTTATGTATTTTGGACATGTTGTCAGGGGGGACCATTCCCTGGAAAAGGACATCATGCTTGGGAGAGTAGCAGGTCAATGAAAGAAATGAAGAACCTCAACTAGATTGATTGACACAGTGGTTAACATAATGAGATAAAACATACAAAATATCGAAAGCTTGGCACAGAATTGAAGAGTGTTTCATCCCGTCATGCGCTAGGTCACTAGGAGTCAGACTGGCTTGATGGTATCTAACAACAACAAAGGGAGCTATGGGAAATAATTGTGGAAATTTTTAGATGCATAATATAAATAAAAAATGTAATAGAGTGAGAAAAACACAGGGATTTTATTTAAAGAAATAACAGAGCCAGGAATGGTGGTGCACACCTGTAATTCCTGTGCTTTAGAGGTTGAAGAAGCAGGACTATGAGTTTGGGACCAGCCTTGACTAGACCTCCTTGAAAGTAAGAAAATAAGAAAGCAACCAAGAAAGGAAGACCAAAAACTTCCAAAGTTTGTGAAGAAAATAAACATATATAGCTAAGAAGTCACAGAGACTCCAACTAGGATAAAAATAAAGAAATCCATACCCATACTACTGAATTAAATATGTCAAAAGTTGAAGACATAGAACCATTTTAAAGCAGCAAGAGAATAGTCAGCCATCATGTACTGAAGAAGTAAATAACATTTTCAAGGATTTCCTCAGTAGAAGCCTTATAGGTAAGGAGTGGAATGATACAAAATACTGAAAAAAAAAAAAAAAAAAAAAAAAAAAAAAAAAAAAAAAAAAAAAAAAAAAAAAAAAAAAAAAAAAAAAAAAAAAAAAAAAAAAAAAAAAAAAAAAAAAAAAAAAAAAAAAAAAAAAAAAAAAAAAAAAAAAAAAAAAAAAAAAAAAAAAAAAAAAAAAAAAAAAAAAAAAAAAAAAAAAAAAAAAAAAAAAAAAAA
>VMDO01023198.1:6545-32196 GCA_007922755.1 Pedetes capensis
AAAAAAAAAAAAAAAAAAAAAAAAAAAAAAAAAAAAAAAAAAGGGCTGGGGTGCAGCGCAGTGGTACAGCACTTGCAAAGCATGAAAGTGCAAGGCCCTGGGTTCAACCCCCAGTTGCACTGGGGGTTCAAACCCAAGTGCAAAGAAGAAAGAAAGAAAGAAAGAAAGAGAGAGAGAGAGAGAGAGAGAGAGAGAGAGAGAGAGAAGGCGATCTTAAGCCAGATTTGGGACATATAACTCTTGTCTTTCAGCAAGCATTTCCTCTTTTGAGGATGTAGTTATTGGCCCAATAAACCCAGGCTTCTGGTTGATTCTGAGGGAATTCAACAGAGATTTAATGGCCGCTAACATGCTGGGTCACTGTGACTCTCATTCTGCATTTCATTGTTTGATTCTGGACATTCTATGCAAGTAACTGCAAATTCATAAGACCACACACACACACACACACACACACACACACACACACACACACATACTTCTCCACAAACCTACAAATCTCATTAGGAAAGAAATACACTGTGTACTTATTCCTTTGACACTTCAGGTGGCAAAATTTCATCCTTTCCCAGGCCAATTAGAAGCTTGCAAGTACCTTGTTTCCCTGTCAGCTGTCTTTAAGGACAGTGTGCTCTCAAGACCCACATGAGAATATTACTTAACATCCAATAATAATTCCATACCACAATTGAAAATATCAAGATTACTACTTAGATTAAAGCAGCACTGGAAAATAGCCCCAGCAATCCTCTGATTATGAAGCAGTTGCAGGTATGGAAACTCTCACCTGCCCCAAACCTGAGTACCCAAGAAAGCCTTTTATGACAAAAATCCTCCCAACTCTGACCAGTCAGTTGATCCATTTTGCATTCTATTGTTTGCTCTTGTTCAGATGTTGCTTTGAAAACATGATTTGGGGATGCAAAGTTGTCCATGTGCCTGTATTTGCTTTCCCCACATGACATATGTTCTGTATAGCTGTTTCTGACTATTGTCTTGAATACCTGAGCTTTATGGGTTCTAGATTTTACTTTCCTGCATCTCTTTGCACTGATACAATAATCTGAAGTTGTGAGGGAGCACAGAACTAAGGGGTGACAAAATATGGCTCATGCATCAAATAGAGTATGCTGAATAGAAAAAGGAGAAGCCATCTGCTATGATTTTCTGCAACATTGGGAGCTAAGTGATTTAGCTTTGATGTCCAAGTATTTCCCTTCTGAACCAGCCTTAAATACCCCTCCCTGTCCTGGTGCCACACTGATGTAGCTGCCAATAAAAGCTTGATAAAGCTGATCATTAAGCAATGACCTGAGAATTAAAGAAAATTTTATTGCTTTTCAAGGACATATGCATGTGGGAACACTTCTATAGGGAACAGTAAGCAAAAGTTTGATGTCAGGGATTGGATGGAGCAGGGATGCTGTAGGCAATCTGGTCTTTGCTCTCTCATTCTTCCTCACGTCTCCTTTTTGTTGTTATGATGTTTGTGGGACCATAAGAAGAGAAGAATTATTGGATCTGTGGGCCTCCTCTGCCAACTGGATGGAATTTGGTGAAGAAAGGAGACCTATGGGATGTTTTTCTTGTATCATTGTCTCTTCCCTAATCCTGAAGAAGAGCTTCAACCTTATCTCTTTCCCCCGTTAATTATGTAATGAATAAATAGATAGCCTAGTGGACCCCTCAGAGAGATTCAATAAGTGGAGATTGAGTCCAATTTAGTTGACAGGCTCATCTATGTTTCTAGTGGGATTTTTTGTTACTATTTTTGCAAACTTTTATTGGGCAGATTACTCACAGCTGTTTTTTCCTTTTCCTACCCATTTTCCCATTTCCTCCTTTCATACAGGAGCCTACCTGCACAACCACCTCTGGGTGACCCCTCTAAGCTAATACATTCTTCTGTAATAAGCCCCCTACCTACACATACAATGTAAGTGAACCGATTAGGAAGAATGTAATTTTATTGTCATGGACTCTCTCGAAGCTGGAAATTGAAAAACTTCATGAATTATACATCAAAACACATACATAAGATCCACTGTGAGTTGAAAAGAAATTGTACTATTTCCACTACCCACCTTGGAGTCATACAAAATCATGCTTCCACAACATGCATAAATGTGCCCAATTAGAAATCATAGAATTGTCAAATGTCAGAGTAGGAAAGGAGTCTAGAGATAATTTAGTTTAACCCCCTCATTTAACAAAGGATAAGACCAATACCCACAGAGAGGACTTTCCAAAGGTCACCCGGGTAGCTTAGAATAGAAATGAGACTAAAACTATGGGCATGTTTACGATTCTCTGTGTCCAAATAAACAAATATATATTAAACCAAGAACATAAAATAAACAAATATATATTAAGCCAAGAACAGAAGTGTGTTTTGAACAATCCTCCAAATGAGGAAACACCACTCTTTTCAAAGCAAAAATGACCCCATTCATCATGTCTGGATGTCCCTGTTCTTTTCCGCACTGCTTTGCTGCTTGTCAATTCCCAGGACACTTCCCTTCCCCTGCTTCTGAACAGCTCTCACGAATGAGCAATTCCTAAATGCATTTGCTATGACGTATGCAAAGGCAGCCACTCAGAGAAAAGGTCAGTGTCAGTGTCCTCTGTTTCCAAATATGCCTCTTTAAAAAAAAATCAGACATTACAATACTGAATACCAATTGCCTAAAGACTTACAAATCTCCCCTAGGAAAGTCTAAGGCTCCTAAAGAAGTGGCAAATCCAATGAAAGTTATAATGTGATTTGCCATACTGAAAAAGGAACACAAAGGGGCATGAAGAAACACCATTTTTTCTACTGGTCTAGGGAATTGTGCTGACAGGTCAGCAAAAGTGCCAGACATGCTTTCCCATTCTTCTGTCTTTATAGTCAGCCATCTTTCTAGTGCCTTAGAAATTCAAACAAATCTAAGACATGCTCTTTGCTCACTAAACAGGGAGTTAGGTATCTAGGGAGCTCAGAACAGAGAAGTGGAGCCACAAAGGAAAAAGCAATTATTTGTAGTTATTTTCCTTGGTATTTCTTTGTTTTTGTTTTTGTTTCTTGACACAGGATTTTACAAGGTAGCCTAGGCTGGCCTGGAAGTGGATATGTAACCCAGGCTGGCCTTAACCTTGTGATATTCCCTGCCTCTACCTCCCAAGTGTTGGGATTACAGGTGTGCTCCATTCTGCCAGGTTTGATTTTATATTTCTGATGTTAGTTTTTCCCTGGTACCTATTAGTCTGTTCTGAACTCTGAATTTTCCACAAAATAAAATCACACTTGCCCTTTTTCTTTTTTTATTGGAAATTTTTAATGTACAACTTAATGTGTTTCATTCTGACATGTATTTCATTGTGACACTTCTATATATGAGTTTGATTGTACATTGCACAGATAAGTTCCCCCTTACCTTCGTGTACCCCTCCTCTCCACTCTCCCCCCCATCAATGACCTCTCTTCTACTTGCATGTCTTTTTGTGGGAATATTTTTCTTTATACCCTTGCATCCCAATTATGATTTAAGTCCACACTTTTTTCTGTAGTAATTTATCTTTTTGCATTGTCAGCAGTATTACATGAATAATCTAGCCCATTTGCATTATTGCCCTCCTTCAGTATTGTTGGTATTATTATAATTATTTCCCGGACTATTAAAGTTGGGCTGCTTACTTTGAGGTCACCCTCTCTCTCTTATTCCTCACTTCTCCTTGTCCCTCCTCCCCCTCCTGTGTTCTCCCATCATTGCTTCCTTTTGCTAGATCCTTCCCTCCTTCTTTCTGCTCCTTGAATTGTCCCTTCTCCACTTAGTTTACAATACAAGCCCCAAAAGAGAAATACCACGTTTTCACTCATATGTGGGAGCTGAGTCAAATTTAAAAGGAGGAAAAAATCCTACACAGAAATTGGAACATAATAAAAAGCTAATGTAAACTTGCCTTTTTTCTTGGACACTGCTAGACATCACTAATCATATGATATACACAAAGACTTGAACATAATGCCCAGCTCACATTGCTAGTCTCACTTTCCATCACTGTCTCCTGTGCTATAGCCATAGTGGTCAACTCTAAATTCCTGCACACATCTTGCACTTAAAGACCTTCAACTCCTCATCTTGATATGTTTGTAAGCAGTATTTCAAATGCCCATTCCCTTTTTCAGTTCTTTAAAATTCTGTTCAAAAATCACTTTCTCTTTCAAGTATTCCATGATCCCTACTGCCATCCCAAAATAATTCTTCTCTATATAATTTCTATTCTTTTGTTAATTAAATGATTCACAAATTACTGAGTACCAACTATTTGCAGGCACTGTTCTAAGTATTGGCAATACAGCAAAAGAGAGACATGGTCCCTGTCCTCATGGAATTTATAGGATAATAGGAAAGATAAGTAGTTACAATAAATATTTTTCACAGGAAATGTGTAGGTAACTATGGGATATCACTGCAAGGGATATAACATAATCTTGAGGGGTCATAGAAGGTCTACTTGAAGAAGAAGCATGTAAATTGAGCTTTGAAATGAGAATATGACTGAGTCAAATGAAGAAACTATCACCTTCCAAACAGAGAAGATACAGGCACAGTAAAGAATAATGAGGCAGGGGGGAATTTGAGGTTTTCCATAAAACTGAAAAGAGGGGATAGGAGCACAATATAAGGACTTAGAAGGCCGTCAGGCAGTATAGGTCACATGAATAACTTTGGACTTTAAGAAGGAGAGGAAGTCGTTGAAATTTATTAGTGTGGAGATAATTTGGAACAAGGTTTCAAATCCACAAAAAATTGCATACAGGTTCAAGTTCAGGTTCAGGTTCTATATATTAAAATATAGAGTTAGGGATCAGTTCAGGTTTGGGTTTAAAATTTTAATTCTATATGTAGAGGACAAAATTTTTTCATTCTTTTTTCAATTTTTTATGTATAATGAAGTAGTTAATAATACTAAAAAAATTTTCATTGGGTTCATGTTCATGTTTGGATTCAAAAAATGTTTTTAAAGTGCTTGAACCAGAATGGGTTCAGGATTCAAACTTGGTTCAGTTTGAAGCCCTGCTAAATACACATAGGATTTAAAACTGACCCCTGACTGAACCCATAACCTCTAAATTTTAACATTGAACCCCTACCCAAACCTGAGCCACTTTTTGATGGTTTTGAAGTACTGGTTCAAAAGAAACAAAAGAACATTCAGAATCATGATGGTGGCTTGGAATACATGACAGATGTGGATACATTTGAGAGATATTTTAAACACGGAGAATCTATATGACTTAAATAATTGACTCAGGAAAAATTGGAAGTGTCAAAAATGACAAAAATTGATAGTTCTGTAATTTTCTGGGATAATGAGAAATGGAGGAAGGCTAAGGTTGGTTTCAGGTAGTGGAGTTGATATGCAGAGTTTGGGTTTGAAAATACTGAATTTGAGGTGCTCATGAAATGTGAAAGTCAGATAGGTATATTGTTTGGGAACTCAGAAGAAAGATCTAACCTGAGAAAATAAATTAAAAACCATCAGCATAAAGATGATAACTGAAGTCATGGAAGTAGATAATTTTATTCTTGGGAGAGAGTTTAAGAGAGGAAGGAAAGCTCTGTAACATCTCAACAAACATTTAGATGTTCCATGAAAGTGCAATAGAAACAGAATGGAGAAAGAATGGTCAGAGAATTAGAAGAAAACCCAACAGAGTAAGAATTCCCCAAATCCAAGAAAAGAGAATACATTAAGAAGGGTGATCATTTGAGGTGATTGCTGTTAAGTTGCCAAGAAGAGTGAATTTAACAGTATGAGTGTCATTGTGACCTTATCAAGAGCTATTTCAGTGGAATTGTGTGGGGAAGAAGACAGATTGGAGTGGGTTGAGGTGAAGAAATGGAGACAGGGATGTAAATAATACAAGAAATTTATGTTTAATGGTAGGAATGAGGTTGCTCAGTAACTAAAGAGGCTGAAGTATTCAGGGGATTTGTCCTGTCTGTTCATTTGAACATTGGAAAGACTAGAACATGTTTAAAAGCCAAAGGCAGAGTCCAGTAAACAAATGTTGGTTGAAGATACAGGCAAACAAGAAGTTAACTGGTGACAGAAGTCTGGGAAAGCAAAAAGAATCCAGAATATAGAGGGAATGGTTGTCCTTTAATAGAAGGAAAGGTATTCTTCCACAGGAACATGAAGGAAAAAGAGAGTAGTTGAAATGTCTACATTCTCTAGGTTTAGAAGTAGAGTTGTCTCTAGGTTTAGTGGTAGAGATTTGGCAGTAGATTGAGTAGGTGATGAGTCCATTTGCTGAGATTGAAGGAAGGGAGAATAATAGGGAGTTTGAGAGGATAAACTTTGGTCAAACTCTCTGTATGCCAATTCTTTTTCCTATAGACCCTTCATAATTATCAATAAAGTATAATGCAGTGGTTAAGAACATGGGATCTAAAGCAAAAGTGCCTTGGTAAGAACTTGGCTCCACTACGACATAGTCATATAGTTTTTGTTAAATGACTCAACCCCTTTCCTCAGTTTCCCCATCTATGAGAAAGGGATCATAATTTTACCTAGTTCACAATTTTATTATGAAAATGAGTTAAATATACATGAGTGGCCTAGAATAGTGCCTGAGGACCGGCCTTACTCCTTGCCAGTATACCTGCTTGCTTTGATCTGGCATCCCTCCCTCCCTGCCTGGGAGAACTGGAGGATACCTGGTCTGTTGACCTTGACCCCAGAGCAGGAGCAGAGCACCAGCCTGGTACATGAGCAGAAAGCTTTTCTAGACTGATGAACCAGAAGCAGTTTGAAATTGAACGAGATCTCAGGCTGAAAAAATGAAACCTTGATGGTCTAGGGAGAATCAATAGCAGCTTAATCCTGTTGACAGTGTGAGTTTTTTGTGTGTCTGTGAAATATTTCTAGTTTTCCTCATCCTCTTTTTCCCCACAAAGCCTTTCTCTCCATTGAAGTTCTGTTTATGTACCTTAATCTCACATGATTTCATTTTATTTCCAACAGTTTGTCATTAAATAAATAAATAAATAACAGGGTTGGGAAATAATAAGCACTCTAGCTTTACTTTCCTTATTAAAGCTCTCTGTCTCTAAATAACACCTAAGTTCACTTGTCACTGGGTTACATCGAAGTGAAAAAAGTGACTATTAGAAATGAAGGAGGGTGAAATTTTTTCTCCAAAAGTCAATATTTCATTTTTCTAAGTAGAGTAAAAATACAGCAAGAATATAAAGTTTTCTCCTATTCCTAGGTATAGAGAAGGAATGTTTACATACCAGGAAATCAGAGACCAGCAATCTATTCCAGTAGAAAAGACTTGGTCCACAGAGGATGAGCTTGAGAGTGATTTCTATAAGGACCCTTGAGAATTATCTCCTGAGCCCTAAAGTGATCTTTTTTTTTCCAAATCCAGAAGCAGAGATAGTACAACCAGTTAAAATTTTTAGTCTTGTTCCAGCATTCTTTTCTATCTTTTCTTTTTTTATTAGGAGGATGAAAGGTTCGCACTGTGGCTAGAAAAATCACCAATTTTTAAAAGGTGATTTAAGTAGAACTGTTTCTTTATGCAGTACCTTTGGAAATACACACGAAAAATCTGGGTAAGTTCCATAGGAAGGGGCCCTCAACCTCCAGACACAATCATTTGCTCCCCACGTTCACTGCAAAAGTATTGTGACAGCTTAGTGACTTGAATATAAAGATTGAAAGACTGAAGGTAGATATATTCTTGGTTGCAAAAGATATCACCAGCATAGGGAGAGTAGATGAGAACAAGTAGTTAAATGGATCAAGCTAATGTTTTGAAGGTCAAATCAGGAACATGGGCTGTCAAACGTTGCTAATACAATCTGCATTAATGAAAAGCCTAGATTACATGTACACAATAATATGCTATTTTATTATTTTCAGTACATTCTGTACATATGAAATGACTTAGTGTTGCCCAACAGAGGTCCCACCAGACCTGATCTTGCCTGATTTATAATTAACACATTTATTTGTTGGGATGCAAATGAGTATTGCTATGGTACTTTGGAAAAATTGTGTTGCTAAATAAGTGCAACATTCTTCCTGTAATCTTGCTCCAACTACTCATTAGTGCTACCAACCTCTTTTGTTTCATAGAAGGTACAAGCTAAACCAGTAGAAGTGTATGATTTATACAATGGTAATCTGGTAGTGGGCTGGGATTTAGCTCAGTTGGTAGAGCGGTGTGCTGCAGTCTCTGAGCTCCAGAGTTCAATTCCCAGCACTGCAAAAATGGGAGAAGGAACTGGCAATCCACTCCCAAGGCAATCCCGAAACAGTCAGCCATTGAAAACCCTATGAGGGTCGCTATGAGTCGGATACGGGCTCGACGGCACCTAACAACAACAACAATCTGGTCGTATTAGAGTGGGAAGGTGGTATGAAGACATGACAGGTCTCAAGTAACAAATGTGTAGAATGAATTTCCCAGAAGTATATACGACAGCCTAGATAATGTGCAAATTAGAATAAGCAAACACAAAGCTTCTCATTTGTAAGTCTATTTGCTCTAATTTAGATTTACACAGATATGACAAAACAACAACAAAGGCAAACAACAAAGTCAAAATTTAAAGGCTAACTCCATCACTTACTAGCTGTGTGACTTTGGCTAGGTAGGCTCTCATGTGCCTAGGATATAGATGACACTCAACAAATACTAATTATTGGCTCTTGCCCCACAGACATGAAAGCATAAGCTGTACAGAGGGATCATATGTAGCATAGTGGCCAAGCAAGAGGACTTCAAAGTCATATTGGCTGAGCTCATAATCCTGATTCCACTACACTGACTTTCTATCAATTTGACCAACTTCACCTCTTGAGGTGTTGATGTCCTCATCTGTAAATTGGGCATTTTCGTAATCCCATCTATCTCATAAGGTTGTGGTGAACATTTGATAAGACAATCCACATAAAGCATGTAGCAGAATGCCTACAACAGAGTAAGCCCTAAATAAATACTAGATGTTAAAGTATTACCCCTAGACTATTTGGAGGAAGGAAGGGAATAGTGTGAGGGGGAGGAAGCAATGACAGAGAGAGGGCAATAAAGGGATGAAAAAGAGCAAAGTACACAATATAATTATATGAAAATACTATAATGAAACATTGTTATATGCTAATTTAGACATTTTAATAAAGTATTACCCCTAAATTTGTTTCATTTTAGCTCCTGGCCAGTCAATTCCACTATAAGTGGTCTGAGCCAGGACTCTAAACCTGACCCTTATATTGCCTCCTTCAGTGGACATTCTTACATGACTTTTTTTCAGCACTTAATGGAGATGCCTACCTTCCCCTTGTTGAAATGTGAAGAGAGAAGATTTCAGGAAGGTATCAGAAGAAAGTAGAATATTTAAATGATACATTTTTGGATTAGATACTGTAAGGGCATTATGGAGTCTTTGCCTGGAGCACTAAAAAGTGTTGAGCTAATCATCTCATGCACACTGGATACTCATCTGCCCAAAGATAAGGGCTGTACTTGATCTTCCCTGGATGTTTTCTTTTGCATTTAGAGGCTCTGAGTATTCCAAATTAGTGAATGATAGCAGCCGCAGTCTTCCACATTAGCAAATGATCACAGTTGCATGCTCTGAGGCCCTGGGCTCAATCACCAGCACCACAAAAAAATGGGAGAAGGACCTGGCATCCCACTCCTGAAACAATCAGCCATTGAAAACCCTGTGGGTAGCAGAGAAGTACTGTCAAATATAGCTCCTCTTTCATTCTGTCATATAGAGGGTCGCTATGAGTCAGACCCAACTTGACAATACCTAACAGCAACAGCAAGCTATAATACAGGCCTGCATATTTTACACATGTTGCTACAATTCTCATGACATCCCCTGTATGAGATACTCTCCAGTTTCTAAAGTTGATGCTCCACAAAGCACAGATAATAAGGACATGAAGATAGTTATAAATTCAGAATATTCATTTCTCATTCATTCATTTCTTTAAAATCCAGTATTTATTGATATTAACCCATATTTATTGATCTCCTGTTATGTGCCAGGCACTCTGTTTAGCATGGATATACAGCACTGAACATCAAAGATAAAACCCAAACCCTTGTGAAAATGGCATTTTAATAGGGGGAGAATATAACCCAGGACTCTCTGGTTCCAAGGCCTTTATGTGATTCTAAAATCTAGTGTTATACACTAATGGGTTTTGTGTCATGTTATCATTTTACAGTAAAGTTGAATTTTTCTCTTTTTAGACACAGCAGAGCCATGCACCAAGGAAACCGAACTACCTTCACTGAATTCTTTCCCCGGGATCTCATGGTGGGGTCTGAACAACAGCAGCTCATCTTCATGCTGTTTCTATGTATGTACCTGGTCACCATGGTAGGAAACTAACTTATCACTCAGGCTATTATCAGTGACACCTCCACAGCCCCATGTACTTCTTTGCCAATTTACCCTTCACTGACATCTGCTTCACAGCCACTACAGTCCCCAAAATGTTAACAGATATTCAAAAGCAGAATCCAACCATCTCCTTTGCAGGATACCTTACAGAAATGTATTTTTTATGTTTATATTGGACCTGGACAATTTCTTCTTGGCAGCAATGGCATATGACCAGTACATTGCCGTCTGTCTTCCATTATACTATACCACATTGCTGAACCACAAGCCCTGTTCCCTGTTAGTTGTGGCTCCGTGGGTTATCTCCAACCTTGTCCGAGTACTGCCTCTCAGTTTGCTGAACTAATTGCTTTCCTGTGATCAGGAAACAAACCCATATGTCTGTGACATAGAACCCATTTTAAGACTTGGTTGCTCAGACACTCAAATCAACAATTTTCTAACCCTTGCCATTAGGGAGCAGTTATGTTCATCCCCTTCACTTTCATTCTTGCCTCTTGTATCCTTATTGGTGACACTGTGCTTCAGCGTCCATCAGCCAAAGGAAAGTGGACAACATTCTCTACATGTGGCTCCTGTCTCTCAGCTGTGTCTCTCTTTCTGTGGATCCATAATTGTTGGGGAAAGTCGGATTGAGCCCGTGATCCTCTGCTTTGTGTGTTTCAACTGGGTGCCCCAACACTGCACCCTGCAAAGAATTCAGGCTGGGGAACAGAGTGTCACGCTCCGGAGTGGTGAAACAAAGCAGGTTTATTAACAAGGGAAAGGGAATGGGGTTGGGTGGTTGGAATGAAGAGGGGAGACAGGGAAGGAGGATGCTCAGCTGCTATTCCAGCCGCTGGGGCAGGGACTCCTGGGTGTCATTGCTCATCTGGTCCTGGAGTCTTCGCCGCTTAGGAGGCCCTGAGCTTGACTCTCGAAGGCTTGCCTCTGGAAGCACTGGATCCGTTGGTATAGAAGTGGCGAAGAAAAGAAGGAGGAGAAGGAGATCCAGTGGGTGCAGGCAGGCAGGTGAAGGCGAGGATGGAAGCAGGTTGAAGGAAGGCTTAAGGTAGAGGATGGGTAGGCTAAAGGCTAGGTGGATCAGGTGGATGTAGGCCTCTGGTCCTTATGGGGCCAGAGGACAATCGAGCAGATTCTTGGTGGAAGTTGAATGAGCTGTTAGGTTCAGGGATTTGGAGCTTTTATTCCCTTAGGCCAACTGTCATCCAACTGTCAAGGAATGACAGCTGGCCAATCAGGGAAGGGCTGTGGGCAGCACAAGGGCAAAGGTTTGGCCAATCAAGGAGGCAGATGTAGCTCAGCCAATCAGGCCTTGAAGAAGCCTGAGCTGGCCAGTGCCATCTTGGCTCACTTGATGGGGGGGAGTGAGTCACCCAGAGGTGGGGCAAAGGTCAACTGTCCGGAGGAATAAAGTTGGGTCCTCCAGGAGGGCCAGAGGGGCTCCAGGTATCTGACATGTTGTGGTACCTTCTATCTTCTTGAGAACCCACAACACCTCCCCCATTTTATTTCAAAAATTTAAAGGGACGGGGTGTGTAGGATACAGAGGCTTAAGAGGGAGGGATTAACATATTTACAAAGTTCAATGGGGACAGGTGATATGGATTATACAGGTTTTGGAGGAGAGAATATACAGCAACATATTTACAGATTAGGGCAGGTTGCTTACAAGTAAGATACAGTGACTAGATTTGTAGAATTACATCAACTGATTATAAACATGGCAACATATTTACAAAGTTTTTGTATGGGGTATAACAAGAATTTTAACATTAATAGGAATTTCAAATAGTAATAATAGTAGAGACAACATAACTTGTAACTGAGGCAAGCATATACTTAGTATTGTGTTTTGGAAGTCTTTTGGAGGGTGATCAGTCCTCCATCAGACTTGGCTCCCTTAACCAGGCCACTATGACTGGACCAGCCAAATTGTAGCAACTCGGGGTAAGGGAGCAATTCTGATTCTTTCTGGACAGGGTTTGAACAAATTGTGGAGAGAGGAAGCTCATGAGCCATGGCTATGTGTATAGCCATGGTTTGACTTATGGTATTTATTCTTACATATCTTCTCCTGATACAAATGATCACAGTGATTATAATAACAACAACTAGAATCAACCCGATCAACAAAAACAGCAGGTTAATGGCCCATCCCCAGGTGAATGGGTTTAATCTGGTTATCCCAGATAGGATCCCAGCCTCTGACAGTTCTGGTAGCGCCAGGTTATATAGTTCTTTTATCTCTGATTGTAATTGATTGATGAGGGGACTGGGGTTTCTCATCCCTATTAGGTGTTCCTTAACTCTCTTCCAGTTATGCTTAGTCTCATTATAGCGAACTATCACGCAGATGTTCATGGAGTTCCCCCTTCTGCCCACACAGCAGAAAGGGATAAGATGGCTGCAATTATGTATACAGTTGTAACCCCCATGAACCCTTCATCTATAGTCTAAGGAACAAAAACATGAAAGGAGCACTGAGAAGGTAGTCAAAAAAAAAAAAAAACCAAACAAACAAACAAAAACCCTGTTTCTGTAGTGAGCTCTGCCATAAGAGACACCTTTATCAATTACTTAGACCTGGATGGGTGCATAAAAGATCCAGGACCTCAGACTACTGTTCTCCCTTAGGAGTTTCTTTCCCATTATTCCTGCCCTCAGTCCAGCCCCAGGATTCTAGATCAGACTCATTTCACCATGAAAACCTAACAAAACAAAACAAAACCACTCCGTTATTCCAGTCTTCTCCACTTACATACAGAATTTTCTTTGAATAAATTCATGAGGTACAGTCAGTGCTTAGTAATTGTTTTGTAATTTTTGGTTTGTGTTGCCTTTTTCCCTCTACCAAACTTTACATACTAGACTGCAAATAAGAAAAAAGGAAGAAAAAGGAAAGAAGTAAGAGAAGAAGGAATGAAGGTGGAAAGGAAGAAGAAATTGATGATGATAGTTCAAAACATCTTAGAGATAATACCATGTTAAAGTTCACAACTTCTGAACAATAACTGAATTCTCACTGTAACACTTTGAGATAAATGTTATAGTATTCCCTTGTGCTTGGCAAGAAAAAAAGTATGTAGTAGGAGAAGAAAAATCTAAGCCACAAATAATCATGACACTTGTCTGTTATGATCCCTAGAGAGGCTCCCCACCAGTTAAAATTCTTCACCATTTAAGATTCTCTACCACTCAAACCCACCTACACATCATTTACTATACCCCCACCATTCTTGGCACACTCTGATTTTTAACTACACTGAACAGTTTGTCATTCTTGAGCAGCCTATGGATTTGTATGATTCGTGTCTCTGTATATTTTGTGTACTCTCCTTGGAATATCTGTTCCATTCTCTCTTCCTGAAGATATTCAATATTTTATTTAAGGGTCCATCTCAAATGTTGTTGGGGTTTGGGTCAGGCCCTGCAGAGGTCAGAGCCTTGCCCAGACACCGAGTGGGTATGGGGGACCAACTAGACCAGGTTTGTGTAATGGCCGGTGGCACCAATTAAGGACCTCGGGAGACCTTCAACAGGAAAATAGGAAGGGAAGGTTTATTGGGTTACTCCCCAAGTAGGGTGCAACAAGCAAGCAACCCCTAACAAGTGCTATAGTGCTGGTTCTAAGCCTGCAGCATTCCATGGAATGCTGCAGGCTGAGTGCTGGAACAGCTCAACCTTAAAGGCACAGCTACAGCAGCTGGTTTTCCGCTGGGCTGGAGGTCAGTTGGTCTTGACACTCACAGATCGCCTCCTCTGCCTCCCTCCTTCCCAAGGATGGGAAGAATTGGGAGGCTCTTCGTGGCTTGCTTGTAGCCTTCAGTGCTTCGGGGCCCCTGGTCTTGATGTGTAGGCTTGCTTGGAGATCTTCCGCTGGATTGGGAAGCGCTGGATCAAGGTGATGGGGTCTGGGCAGCAGTTGAGGGACAGAGAACAGTGGTGGAGTGAAGAGGGTCTGGGAACCCTGCTTATATAGGGTCCCAGAGTGGGGCATGTACTGGGGTTAGCCAATCAGGACACACTCCTGGCAGGTAAAGCAGGTAATCTGTCATACCTGCCAGGTAAGAGCAGTTATTTAACTGGGATGCCAAGGATAGCCAATCAGGATTAAGGTAGTTGAGGCTGGTCAGGCTGGTCATGTGCCATCTTTACTCACTCAATGGGAGGGGTATGAGTGAGTGAGTAAGATGTGGCCCTGGGGTCAACTAGGGGTCAGTTCCTCAGGCTAACATGAGGGACCCTAGTTATGGGGTAGATTTTAAAAATTCCCCAACAAAATGTTACAGCCTTTGAACTTTTTCATATTTCTCACATCTTCAAGGTACAATTATTCATATCTATCCTCTAGACTCCTATGGTACTTCATTTTTTTTTTTTGGTGCTGAGGATTAAACTAACAACCTCATGCATGCCAAACATATTCTACCACTGAGCTATATCTCCAGCCCTTAACACATTGATGAATACTCCATGTAGCATATTATATCACATAACATAATGAATTATAATTAATAAGATATTTGTTTGAGTCACCCAAGATGTCCTCAGTTCTTTGCAAGGAACATGTCTATGTTTTATTAAACTAAGTAGCTATAGACTAAATGTAATACCTAAAACAGTAAGATAAGTTGAATAAAGAAGTTGTTATTTTTCAGAACAGATAACATAGTTTTAGTTTATCTTCTGCTGAATTTTTGAGTAACCCTAGATGAATCAATAAATCTCTACAAGCTTCAGTGCCCTACTGGTACAATTCATGAACAGTTATACTAAATTTTACCTCCTAGTTACACCCATTGACTACATGGGATGCTTCAAAGTTAAAACTTTCTGAGACAGAAGGCTATGAAAGTGTCATACTTGACAGATGCCAGGGATCCAAAACAGAGAGATAAAGAAAATAAAAAATTAAACAAATACAAGAATATGAGAGCTGGAGGTACACAAGGTTTTTTGTGTGGATATGGAAGCTAAGCTTAAATACTTGAGCTCTTATATGCCATATATGTATAGTATTCTAATTTTTGATTATAGGGTAAATTTCAAACTTCTCATGCACCTAGTATCATCAAAATGTATCCTGCTTGGTTTTACTGTCTAGGTTGAAAGAATTTTGCTCTTCACTTCAAAACATCTTCTGGAGCTGGGTTTTTGGATTTGTAGTCCCACAGACACCAACATGATCTAGTCAGTGCTACTTCCAGTATAATTTTCACACCTGTGCTTATCACACAACCATTTGTTATTGGTCAACAGAGATTATGGAGTGAGATAAGGTTAGGAATTGAGAATGAACATTCTGAAACGTGGAGAAATTCCACATTGCCATGAAATTTTTATTTTATTTTATAAATGTAAAATAGTGCATACAAAGATTTGGAAATTTAAAAAACTGGTTATTTAACACTTTGAGAAGCACTAGACAATGAGTTTTTCTCCTCTTCCTCCTCTTTTTTCTCCTCCTTCTTCTTCACCTCCTCTTCTGCTTCCTTTTCTCCATCTCCTCCTCGTTTATCTTCTTCTTCATAAAAATTCTTATGAGGAATTCTATATAATAAAGACCCTTCTGGCCAATGAAAGTAAGATTTGATACTGTTAAGTTACATTTTTAAATTAACAAAATCAAAGAGTCATTACCCCCCCACACACATACCCTTTATACTTTATTTTTCATAATACTGTATTGTCAATTTTTCCATGCTTAGATATATTCCCCAGTTAATCTTTGGATGAAGGCCAAGGCCTGTTCTTTCACTTTGGGTTGACTGAGTTCTTTGTAGTCATTCTTACATAGACTTCACCCATAGTACATCAACTTTGGCTTCAGTTTAAGTTTCCTTAAAATGAAGCAAGAACTTAAAGACACTCCCAAAGCAAACTAAATGTATAATCCTCCTTGGGTAGTTTTCAACATTGTCTCCAATCATTGACAGGTATTCAACAGCATTATATCAGTGATCTTATGCATGTAACTTAGTTTGTATAGAAACAACTTTCTAATGCCTTCATATTGGACCGGCTCACATATGTTAATTAAAGTTAGCTTACATAAATGAGTGAAAATAACACAAACAGGTATTGGGAGAAATACAATTGACTCTTAAAAGGTAATCCTGAATGAAGGGACAGGACCAGAATAATGTGGGCATATTAGAGAACAGCCAACTTGATACAAATATTTATCAAGGCATGGCCATTGGCCAGAAAGTTTCGCACAGGAAATGGATAGTGTTTTTAATATAGAGAGTTTACATTGAGATCAATGAAAAGAGGGGTTAGTGTCTATTCAAAAGATAGAAACAGAGTCACTCTAATTTTAGTTAAAACAGGAGACCCGAAGGCTTGGTCTTTCAATCTACTTCTCACTTTATCTTGGATCAAATTTGATTTCTAATAGGGAGCAAGAATTTTTATTAGTAATGCTTTGAGAATTATTTTCTGTTGTTCTGAGCCACTTCCAAACCTGCCATAATTATTGTTGCTTTCTCTCTTTCTCCCCTCTCTCTCTATATAATATATATATATATATATACAGAGAGAGAGAGAGAGAGAGAGAGAGGGACAGAGAGAGAGATATAGTTGTTGTTAGGTGCCATCAAGTCGTGTCTGACTCATACTGACCCTTATAGGGTTTTCAATGGCTGACTGTTTCGGGATTGCCTTGAGAGTGGATTGCCACATCCTTCTCCCATTTTTGTGATGCTGGGAATCAAACTTAGGACCTCAGAGACTGGAGAGTGGCACTCTACCAACTGAGCTAAATCCTAGCCTACATATATATATGTATATATATGTATATATATTGTTGTTGTTGTTAGGTGCCGTCGAGTCGGTATCTGACTCATAGCGACCCTCTGTACGACAGGGGAAACACTATTGTCAGTGCTTCTCTGCTGTTCATAGGGTTTTCAATGGCAGATTGATTTTTGGGAGGGGGTTGCCAGGTCCTTCTCCCAAGCCTACAGCACCTGGTGTTCCCAGGCGGTCTCCCATCCAGGTACTAACCAGGCCCGACCCTGCTTAGCTTCCGAGATCTGATGGGATCAGATGCCACAGGGCTACAGCTGCAGGTATGTATGTATATATATATATATATATATATACGTATATGTTCACACACATGTATAAATAGGTATATATTAACACACATATATAGCAATATATATATAAGCACACACACACACACACACACACACACACACACACACACACATATATATATATAATTTTTCACCAATCCATAAACACACTTGCCATGTTGATGAGAGATAAGCAAAAAAACTGGGCATACAAGAAAAAGGATGTAAATAAGATGGGACCATTATCATGTAAAGAAAATAAGATTTCAGTTCACATCATACCACAAGGTCAAAAGAGATCAGAGCAGGTCATGTTTGGCCTAAGATGCTGGGGACATGACAAGAAAATTCTCTCTTATAGTGCCTGAATTGCAAATAGGACCACCAAAGAGAGGGTCTTGCTTCCATGATGCTGACTTCACTATCTTAGAAGAAAGATGGTATTTTGAAATATGTGGCTTTAAGAAGTCAGAGCCTATGTTTTCTTCATCTCTGAAGTCCCACATTCTATTCTGATGCCTTTCACAGAGAAGAAACTAAAACTACTTGCCAAAAAAATGAACAAATATTTGTCTCTAGGTCCAAGACCTTCGGCTAGATTATCTTGAGTCTGGGTCTTGAGATGAATCAATCACCTGATCTCAAACTATCTGGAGCTTCAGTAGATCTGATTGCATATTCCATGGCCAAAACAAACTCATTTGCAGATAAGGTCAATAGTGGCTGTCAGTGCATGATTTAAGAGACCTAAAAAATATAAAAAGGAGGTGTATGTGGCATACTTGAGAGATTACCTATGAAGAAATGAGGAAATTCAATGCTTTTATTACATGCTTATCTACTCATGATGCTCTCAATACCAGATAGGGAAGACAGCTCCTGTCCTTGGGAAATTACAGTCTACAACAAAGTCTTAATGCAGACTGATGCACAATTAAAGACAAAACACAAATTAAATATAGTGAAAAATGAATCGTGTGTTTACACTGTAAACCAGTAAATATTGGATTGCCTACTAGAAAATATGGTGGAGAATTTTTTAGAGTAAATATACAGAAAAAGAGCGAGGTAGTACCCTGATCTTAAACAAGTCACTTCATTTATTTAGCCTCAATTTCTACATGTGAAAAATGAGGTTCATAATAACTATCTTGATAATTTGTTTCAGATATTAAATGAGATGTTGGTTATAAATTACCTGGAGAATACTACATGCTTCTTAAATGTGAATTCCCTCTCTTCCTTTCATGAGGGGCAATAGTGAACATATAAGAGACACAGATCACCAAGAGAGGTCATCTGGATGAAGCCCTCAATGAAAGAAAACAGATAATTCATTATGTGAGTTCTGAAGAGAAGAAGTCTAAGAGTAGGAAAATGTAACAGAAGAGCTACAGATGATTTGGATCCATAAAAGTCTAATATAAAAATGAACTTCCTAAAAATCCTGTATGTGTAACTCCATGCATCCAGCATGCAGACACTACTTGGATACAAAAAGTCAGGGTCATGATGACTGGGTAGAGAAGAGAAAATATCATTGTGATGTTAACTTTCTGGGTGAGGAAAGCTAGAGGACAGTATTTAGTAGCCACAAACAGCAAAAATATCAGCATTTGGGTCACACAACAGGAAGAAAAAATGGTCTTGGCTGCCACAAATTTCAATGCACCTTAGAGTTGGTAACAGAGGACAAACAGAAATCTATGAAGGATATTCTGAGGAAGTACACAGCGGTTTGGTAATGTGACTAATGTTGATAAACATCAAGAAGCCCAAGGTTCTTGCTAAAGGGACTCTATATGCCAAGGTAAATACCCCAGAATGGAACACTTGGATTCGGGGATCATATTTACTTCCGGATAAAACAAAGTCTGTCACCAAATTCTGTCAGCAACCTGATTCTTCTGTGAGTCTTTGGGCACATCTACTGCATCTTATTAGCTCAAAAGAAAAGTTTCCATTGGCAGAACTAGAAACAGTTAGAATTTCTGTATACACACAGGGGTGTTGATAGAGATATTGCTCTATAAGACTGAATGTTTATGGGGTTGCAGACTTAGCTCAGTGGTATAGCGCTTGCCTCACAAGTCCAAAGCCCTGGGTTCAGTCCTCAGTACTGGGTTAAAAAAAGGCTGAATGTTGCTAAATATAAGAATGTAGATCATTATTTCTAGAAGTCTGGAGCACAGACCCTCCTTCATATCTCATCTAGGAGAACTGTAAGTAAGTTGGTATATGATGTCAATCAGATCATTCCATTGTCCCAGTACAAGACTTCCACAGACTCTCTCCTCTCTTACATAGAATATAAACCAATGTTTTATATACAGTAGATGTTTTAAGAAATTTTCATATTCTTTGACTATGCAATCTGACTTTGAGGAAAGTAACCCAGAAAGTTATCCAAAAGATGGAAATCATGTTTAATATAATGGCATTAATTGTGAAAGTCATACCATTTTTAATTTACTTGCATTATGTATATTTCAACATGTAGTTGTGAGTACTAGGCTTCTAAAGCTCATTAATTCATTCCATGTACATTCATTCAGGACCTTGACTATGTCATGTAATGCTTCCTTTTATGAGATGGTGCCACAGATATAAAATATTCAGTTTCTTCCCTGGAAGAGCTCACAATTTAGAGGTGAGCGTGATAAGAATACAAGGCAAAAAGTGCACATAGAGAACCATAGGAGGACTGAATCCAGATATGTAGTGATTACATCTATAGTTCTTATGTGGGGCATTGAAACACAGTGGTTTAAGACTTCTGAAGATCTCAAGACATACAAGCAGAAGGGGGACATTTTGTGGAAAGAAGAGGGGTCAGCAGGTACATATGGGAGGGATATGAGATAGTAATAGAGGAGTGAACATAAGCAAAGTAAAATGATATGCATCTGTGGAAATGTCATAAGGAAACTTATTAAGCTGTAAAATAACTAAAAATCTACTAAAAATACTAGACCTAAGTAGAATTGGATTCAGTTTGTGCAGATAAGCAGTATCAAATGCAACATTTTTAAAAGTGAAAATAAGCTGGGCACGGTGATGCACGCATGTAATCCCAGCGGCTCGGAAGGCGGAGGCAGGAGGATCTCAAGTTCGAGACCAGAGGCAGTCTGCGTAACTTAGCGAGACCCTGTCTCAAAAAGTAAAAAAATGGGCTGGGGGTGCAGCTCAGTGGTCCAGCACTCGCAGAGCATGCAAGCACGAAGCCTTGGGTTCAACCCTCAGTACCAAAAAAAGAAAGAAAGAAAAAAAAGTGAAAATAAGATGTAAAGTTGAAATTCTCATTACTTTAGAATAGAGTCATTTTGAGGTTCATTAATTCAATATAACCATGGAATTGAAATTTTCATTGTCCTCCAAGACTTTGTCATACAATGCTTTTATATATGGTATCCTTCTGCCTGCAGCCATACTACTGTGGCATCTGATCAGATCTCGAAAGCTAAGGAGGGTTGAGTGGAGCCTGGTTAATACTTGGATGGGAGACTGCCTGGGAACACCAGATGCTGTAAGCTTTGGAGAAGGACCCAGCAGCCCACTCCGTAAAAATAATCAGCCATTGAAAACCTATGAATGGCAAAGAAGCACTGACAATACTATATTTTGCCTGTTGTACATAGGGTCAGTATGACTTGGACACTGACTCAATGGCACCTAACAACAACAATCCTTCTTCTAAAATCTTATACTTTCCAAAGGTACATATTTCTTAGTATTAGGCAGTTATGACATACCCAAAGATAGTTCCCCTCAAGTACTTAATTTTCACTTGAACGAATTTTGTGTAATAGGAACACAAAGCAATGGAGATGAGCCAATAATCCAGGACAGGGAAGAACCTATATTTTGTGGAGGGGAGCAAAAACCTAAGAGAAAAATGTTTTTATTTTACTTTGCACAGTGGTCAAAAAAATCTTTGCCAATACTCTTAGAATAAGTCAATTACTTTAAATATGCCTCTGAAATGGTATTTTATAATATTGTTTTAAATGTCAAAGGTATAAATGCTTGATTTGAAACCTTACAGGCCAGTCAGAGAGAGCTCATATTAGACTCTAGTATCTAGAAGAGACAATGTTTTTCCACTATTCATAGGGTTTTCAGTGGCTGATTGTTTTGGGAGTGGGCTACCAGATCTTTCTCCCTACTCTGTCTTAGTGTAAAAGCTCAGCTGAAATCCGTCCTCCAGGGCTGATCCTGCTGATATTTGAAGTACCAGTGGCATAGTTTTAGCATCACAGCAACAGACAAACCCACACCGTATGGCAAGCTGACAGATATAGTCATTATACCAAAAAGAATTAGTGGATGACCAACCATTTCACGAGGTTGCATATGATCAGGAACCAATGGTACTGAAGGAAGAAGTGGAAGCTGCCTTGAAGGAACTGATGAAACACAAGGCTTCAGGAATTGGTGGAATATCGATTGAGATGTTTTAATAAACAGATGCAGCTCTGGAGGTGCTCACTTTTCTGTGCCATGAGATTAGGAAAAGAGCTACCTGGCCAACTGACTGGAAGACATTCATATTTGTGACTGTCTCAAGAAAGGGGACTCAACCAAATGTGAAAATTATTCAATAATATCATTAATATCACGTCCAAGCAAAATTTTGCTAAAGATCATTTGAAAGAAATTACAGCAGTATATCCACATGGAACTGCCGGGAAGTCAAGCAAGATTCAGAAGATGGTGTGGAATCAGGGACATCTTGGCTGAAAGCAGAGAACACCAGAAAGATGTCTATCTATGCTTTATTGACTATGCAAAGGTATTTAACTGTGTGGATCACAACAAACAATACATAACATTGTGAGGAATGGGAATACCAGGAAGCTTAGTTGTACTCATTAAGAATTTGTACATGGACCAGGAGGCAGTCATTTGAACAAAACAAGGAAACACTGCATGGTTTAAAGTTGGAAAAGGTATGCATGAGAGCTGTATCCTTTCACCATACCTTTTCAATCTCTATGCTGAGCAAATAATCTGAAAAGCTGCACTTTATGAAAAAGAACATGGCATTAAGATTAGAGGAAGACTCATTAACAACCTGCATTATGCAGATGACACAACTCTGCTTGAAGAGGATTTGAAAGATTTACTGATGAAGATCAAAGAACACACCCTTCGGTATGAATTTCACCTGAACATCACAAAAACAAAATCCTTGCAACTGGGTCATTAAACAACTTCATGATATATAGAAAAAAAGATTAAGGTTGTCTAAAAGTTTGCTTTACTTAGTTCTACAATCAACATCCGTGGAATCAGCACTGAAGAAATCAAAAGACACATTGCATTGGTAAAAGCTGTTGCAAAAGACTTCCTTAAAGTGTTGAAAAGTAAAGATGTCATATTGAAAATGGAAGTACACCTGACTCATGCCATGGTATTTTTAGTTTACATCATATGCTTGTGAAAGCTGGGCAATGAGTAAGGGAGACAGGAGAAGGACTTATGTGTTTGAATTATGGAGACAAAAAGTGAATATACCATGGACTGCCAAAAGAAACAGCAGATCCATCCTAAAGGAAGTGCTACCAGAGTGCTCCTTGGAAGTAAAGATGACCTTGCTGTGTCTTACATATTTTGGACATAATTTTAAGAGAGACCAATCCCTGGAGAAGGACATAATGTTTAGGAGAGTGGCAGATCAGCAAAAAAATAAAATAAAATATAGGAAGACCTGTAACTAGATGGATTGATACAGTGTCTGCAACAATGGGCTTAAACATAAAAATGATTGTGTGCATGGCTCAGTGTTTTGTGATGTTTCGTTCTGTTGTATGTAGGGTCACTATGAGTCAGACTGGACTTGAAAGCACCTAACAGCAGCAACATCTAGAAGTTCTCAACTGTGTCTGCTCATATTAACTCCTATGTGCTCACAATGGGACCCCATACTAGATCTCCTTATCCAGAATCTCTGCTTATTGGCCCTCATCACGGGATTTTTGGTTTGTTTACCCCAAGATGCACCTAATTTAAACAAAAAGCTCCATGTGTGAGGACATGTTATATGCACCCATGGAACTACCATTTCACAACTGAATATGTTACATTTCTATCACTCCATAAAGGTCTTTCCCACTGCATCCCAATCAATTCATTACATCTTTGGCATTAAGCATTGATGTACTTCATGTCAGTGTATATTAATTTGCCATGAATTTCTTATAAGTGAAGCAATTCACAGACTACCCAACCTGTATCATTTAAAAAGTTTCCATAAGTGACTCAGATGAACAGTCACTTTTGTAATATAACTGCTGTTATATTATAAGCTCCCATACAGGACAGACCCAAAGAAGACTAGTGTGACTTCAATATAAGCCAAGGTGTTTGGATCACAGAAGAATATGTTTATTTAAATTATCATTCCTATAAAATTTCTACGATTCAAAATGTAGGGTCATGAAAGATTATTGGATGAAGTTTGAGACTTATAATTAAGTACACTTCAGAAACCTATGTTTCAATTATTACATAGGTAAGTGAAACACCTGCTCTCCAATTGTTGAATGTAAAATTCCCCTCTCCTTGAAAATTTTTCCTCAAAGGGAAGTCAACCAGATACCACAGTACTTTTTTTGGCAGTATAAGTCTACAGTGTGGAAGAGGAATGACCTCTGCGGTTAAGGATACATTTTAATAGACTCTGCCATAAGCACCGTAATAGGGCTTATTGGCATGAGTTGAATCAGTAAGTATGTACACAAGGCCAATTACCCGTTGTCATGGAGCCATGCTCTGGGCTCTATTAGTATCTCCATGAGTATCTTTGCTTTTTTGTTGTCAAAAGTCCCCATTTGCAAAATAAGCGGATTAAATCACATGCTTTCAAAAGTTGTTTCTGACCTCAACATTCTGTGATTCTGTTTTAGTGACTTTCTAGATAAAAATATTGCCTAACATCAATGCTTAATAATAGCTTATAATGTTTGTAAGAAAAAGCTAAACAACAATTGAAATCTCATTAGAAGAATTTGTGAGCTCAGGTTATCGCAGGTCCTAGGGTTACCGGCCCAATTGTGTCAGGAATAAGACCTTAATGTGAGCTTCCTTTACTGAGAGCTCAATGCATTCTTTGAACATTATACAGTACTGTATACTACCTTTAATATTCCCTTTGGAGTCATGCAGAAAGCCAAACAAGATGGCAAATTTATTTGGAGAAATTATACCATCAGGCAGTTGCCTTGCCTTTACATCTTTCCCTTATTACCATGTATGAAAAGAAAGGCCTATAGAAGCAACATTAGTCCAATGTTTTGGATTTTTCTAGGCAAAAGCATTTTTCCTTCCTAGTAAAGCAGAGCCTTAAGAGTCATTCACAGAACAGACATTTGAAATCTAAATCCAGGTTAATACAGATTTTCACAGCATATCCATAAATTCAGTGGCTCTTGAAACTCACATGGTCAGGAAAGTCTGAGTAATCCACAAAATTGTACATCTAATTAGGAAATCATCTTGGAGATATATATTCACAGAGTAGATTTTAAAGTCCCATAAATGGTTACTAACAATGTAAAAGAATCCTAATATTACATACATCATTACAACGTTGAACTGCATCCATACCAATGAGAATAGTTCACAACTGTATGAAAACCAATAGAATACTTTGGGGAAGAACAATAAACACGATTCCATTGAAAATATGGTAAAATATGTATGAATCTAAACTTGCTAAAAGTCAAATGACTGAAGTGCAGGACAGAAAAATGCTTGAGATCTAAGCCATCCCAAATAAAGCAGCACAAAAAATGGCAGAATGTTCATTATGCACATGGACACCTCACATGTATGGAATGTAAACCAAAAGGAAAGTTAAGAGCATTTACACTCACATAACAAAGAAAAATGTGGCAGGCATGGTGGTTTGAAGAGGAAGCCAATGCTACCTTCACATACTTAAAAACAACAACAACAACAACAACAACAACAAAAACATAACCACAGTGAGAAACTAAGGCCCCCTAAGAGAGAAGGAGGTGGAAGAAGGGGTCAAGTCAGGTGGATGTAAGTGCTCAGCACCAACCCAGGTAACCTTGTGACTCTGAGCAGGTGTTCTGAGCACTGCCCATGTTCACGTTGGCACCATCTTGCCCTGACCTC
>VMDO01023199.1:0-17499 GCA_007922755.1 Pedetes capensis
AGCAAGCAAAGTGGTGTCATCTGCATAACGCAGGTTGTTAATGAGTCTTCCTCCAATCTTGATGCCACGTTCTTCCTCATAAAGTCCAGCTTCTCGGATTATTTGCTCAGTGTATAAATTGAAGAGATAGGGTGAAAGTATACAGCCCTGACGCACACCTTTCTCAACTTTAAACCACTCAGTGTTTCCTTGTTCTATTGGAACAACTGCCTCTTGGTTCATGTACAGATTTCTCATGAGCACAATTAGGTGTTCTGGTATTCCCATTTTCCGAAGTTTTATCCATAATTTGTTGTGATCCACACAATCAAATGCTTTTGCATAGTCAATAGATACTAGTAGGTTGACTATATCACAGCCAGAGAATATATACGTTATGCAGAGATGTGTCTAGCTGCTTCTTAGATGCTTGGTGAAGCAAAAGCAAACTTTACTTTGTCTAAGCCTTTATTGCTGTAAAACAAAGAAATCCTCTAAATATATACTGTACTAAGCACACATATCAAATAGAGAATCCTTTGGGCTGGATGCAAATGAAAATAATTGTTAAATTGTCCTTTTAATGCAGGCACATATCATTTATATATGGATGAGGATGGCTATGGGTATATATGGAGTATGCACAAATACAAAGGCAAATAAAAGCAGATGCATACCTCTGTATATGTATTTATTCTACAGTACTATTAGGAAAGTATTTCTGCTTAAGAAAAATTGGCACAAAGCAGTGGAACTATTCTAAAGCACTGGAAGGGCTGTATTATCTTAAATGTTGCCTTTTTGAACCTTCCTTCAGTGACACATTAACTTGTGGGCTGTTGACCACAGCACAAACCAGTTTTCCTCACTTCCTGTTATCTTCCTCCCACTTTATAGTGAGGCTCAGAGGGTGTTTGAGGGGAGGGAACAGTTTGGTACGAAGGCAATAGGCAAACAGGAAAAGCAACTAGCCTTATGGTTACAGGTTAATAAGGATAGCAGAAGAGGAGTTCCTTAGACTTCCCTTAGGCTGGTCAATTCCCTTGAGGTCAAAAAGTCATAGAGCACCTTTAATTTGATTTGTAAAGACAAGGAAAAATTGCTTCTGGGTTTACCACAAACAAAAAGAAATAAATGGGTCAGAAACCCTGCAGAAATGCTTATGGTCAGCTGGGATCTGCCGGTTATAGAGATCTAATGAGGTTGACCTGTTAGAATGCACTTTGTGAACCATAAAATTCTATAGAAATAACAATTTGTGATTGTTAGCCATGGGTATTTTTGTGGCAACTTCCATAAACCAAATCCTCTTTTTAAGACATTAAGCTTTTATTTTTAAACCACTTGCTTGAAATCAGTCTCAAACCTAAAAAATTTAGAGTGTCATTGTAGTCATTACATAAAATCTATTGAACAAAACGGAATCTTTCTTACATCATCCATTGTGGCTATTTTGAATATCAGGTCTTGAAATATAGTCTTATATATAACAATTAACATTTTTGAATGGTTATTATGTGCCAGATTTTGTTCTACATCCTATCTAAAACTTAGGTGATTTATTTTACAAAACAACCCTACAAAGTCAATGTTATATGCCTATTACCCATTTTACATATAATTAAGCTGAGTAAAGAAAGCCTAACTAACTCACATGAAGTTTGACACCTAGTAAAATTATGCCCATAAAACTAGAATCCACATGTACCAAAATGCAAAATCTATGCTCAAAACTGCCAGGGTGCAATTTACGTAGTGTTCACAGTGGCAAATGTTTAACAACAAGCCTTCCACAAAAAGTATATATACACACATACACACGTGTTTATTTACTCCATGTATTTATTATACATCTTCCTCATGTTAAAGTTATAGAACACACAAATTAAAACAATTAAAATACATATTATTCTTTATTATAAATTCCATAGAGGCAATTGAAAGTTACAGAATATTTTTGGTAATTTCTTTTCTTTTTCTTATTTATTTTTTATTTATTTATTTATATATTTTTGCAATACCAGTGGGTTAAATCATGGCCTCATGCATGCTAGGCAAATGCTTTGCCACTGAACTGCAACCTCAGCCCCTTTTCACTTTTGAAATTTTGAGACAGGGTGTTGCATAGCTGTATCAGCTGCTTCTGGCTTTGGATATGTGATCCTCATGCCTCAGCCTCCTGAATCACAAACATGTGCCATGGTGACTGGCTTGCCAAATTCTTATATCATAGCTAACTATAAAATGTTAGAAAAGAATGTAAGGGAGAATCACTGTAACCTGGAGCAAAATGGGTATTTACCAAAAACATTGTTAGATATGAGACCACGAGCACGATCCAAAAAAAAAAAAAAAAAAAAAAAAGAGTTAAACTTTACCAAGAGACACTTACTTAAAAAACAAAAAGTTTGGGAAAGATATGTGCAAATCATATATTGGACAAGGGACTTATATCCAGAATATATAAAGAACTTACAAAGCTCAACAGTAAGAAAATAAATACTGCATTAAAAAATAGACAAAACACATTGAATATATATCACCAACCATGATATTGTTGTTGTTAGGTGCTAGGAATGACAATAAGCATATGAAAAGATATTTAACACTCTTAGCTATTGTTGTTGTTAGGTGCCCTGGAATCAGTCTGAGTCATAGCAACTCTAGCTACAGCAGAATGTAACACTCCGTGGTTCTCTGCCAGGCACACATCTTATTTATGTTTAAGCCCATTGTTGTAGACACAGTGTCAGTCCATCCAGTTGAGGGTTTTCCTTTTTTTCATTGACCTGCCACTCTCCCAAACATGATGTCTTTCTCCAGGGATTGGTCCCTCCTGACTACAGTTCTAGAATACATAAGATGTAGTTTAGCCATCCTTGCTTTCAAGGAGCATTCTGGTTGCATTTCTTCTAGGACAAATCTGTTGGTTCTTTCAGTAGTCCATGGTATATTTAATATTTGTCTCCAGCACCATAATTCAAAAGCATCAATTCTTCTCCTCTCTCCCTTGCTCAATGTCCAGCTTTCACAACCATATTATGTGACTGAAAATACCATGGCATGAGTCAGGCACACCTTTGTCTTCAATGTGACATCTTTACTTTTCAATACTGTAGAGAGGTCTTTTGGCACAGCTTTTCCCAAAGCAATGTGTCTTGATTTCTTGACTGCTGCTTCCATGTGTGTTGATTGTGGAACCAAGTAAAACAAATTGTGGGCAACCTCAATTTTTTCTCCATTTATTGTGAAGTTGCATACTGATCCACTTGTAAGGATTTTTGTTTTGTTGATGTTTAATAACAATCCATACTGAAGGCTATGTTATTTGATCTTCATCAGTAAATGTTTCAAATCTTGTTCACTTTCAGCAAGCAGAATTGTGTCATCTGCATAATGCAGGTTGTTAATCAGTCTTCCTTCAATCCTGATGCTGCCTTCTTCTTCTTCATAAAGCCTAGCTTCTTGAATTATTTGGTCAGCATAGAAATTGAAGAGATATAATGAAAGTGTTCAGCCCTGACACATACCTTCCTCAACTTTAAACCAGGCAGTGTTTCCTTGTTTTGTTTGAAGGGCTGCCTCCTGGTCCATGTACAGATTCCTCATGAATACAATTAGGTGTTCTGGTATTCGCATTCTTCAAAGTGTTACCCATAATTTTTTTATTCTCCACACAGTTAAATGTCTTAGCTATCAGAAAATGCAAATTAAAGCTATAATAAGAAACCACTACACACTCACTAGAATGTCTCAAATTAAAAAACAAAAAACACCACTGACAATGTCAAGCACAGCAAGGATGTGCAACAACTGGAACCTTCAAACATTCCTGATGGGAATGCAAGATGGCATTGTTGTTGTAGTTAGGTGCCATGGAGTTGGTATCCAACTCTAGCTACCCTATGTACAGCAGGTGAAACACTGTTGTCAGTCACAGGGTTTTCAATGGTGGATTGATCTGAGGAAGCAAGAGAAGACTCCAAACCTACATAGGGTACTGTAGGCTATGTACTCTCCAGAGGTAGCACTCACTCCCAATCCTGGAACTTTCACATCCCTTTGTTAGATGTGGTGTCAGTGGCCAGGTTGAAATACTTATGGGATAGCATGTTTCCATCTCTGCTGCTTAACTCTGATTCATAATGGATTCAGAAAAGATAATCCACTATGCTGCTTGGTAGGGTTCATCTTAATATTAAGGAAAACACAAAGGAAAGATTGCTATTTATCCATATATTGCAAGGTGTATCCCTTTTGTTTAATCATAACTCACTTTAAGGCAAGAAATTCCCAATGGAGAATTCACTAACATCATAAATTGTGGTTTCTTGTCTTTCTTCCATTTCTCTTCAAAAAGTTCTAAGGATGCACCTATTTTTGGAGCTGAGGTTGTTCTGAATGGTCTCTCTTCAAAAAAGCAACCCAGAGAATTCTGGATTCTAAAAAAAAATTGGTAGTAAATTTAGCAAGAAGAGTATACTTGTTGATAAGACACTTATAAGACCTCATAAAATACCATCATAGTTAGGGGCAGAAGTTTCTTTTAGACCTGGCTATGTCATGTGTCCCACATTCTTTGTCGTGATGAAGCCCACCTGATGGCTCCTTGAGTCAGCATTGGCCCTTCCAGCTCAAGGCCTCATGGAGGAATCCTAATGGGTGAATCAACACTGCATCTTTCTATTATTCTGCAAAGACTGCCTCTAAAATCCAGTACTTAACAGCTGGTACTGGAAACTTCTGTCTGCCTTATCATACACTCCTGTACATTTTTAAAGCTAAAGCTGGTATGTGATCCATCATTTTTATTGTTGTGTGTTCCATTCTAATTATAAAGCCCTTCACCCCGCCACAGTGACTCATACCATATGCAGACTATGAGACTAAAACAAAATGGTAATGTTTAGAAATGTCTAGCTAGGCACCATGGCACACACCTGTAATCCTGCAACTTGAGATCTGAAGCAGGAGAATTCCAAGTTCAAGACTAGTGGCAGCCTATACAACATAGTGAGACCCTGTCCCAAAATTCAAAATATAAAAGGGGCTGGGGGTGCACCTCAGTGATAGAACACTTGCCTAGCAGGAGTGAGGCCTTGGATTCAATCCCCCAGTACAGGCGGAGTGGGGAGAGAGAAAGAGAGAATGAATATGTCTGGAATTGCTTCTAACCAAGTAAGACTCTTTAGAACATTTCCTAAAAGACAGAGAAATGCTGTTTGCACAGCCAACAATTTAGTTATGGAAAGAAAGCAGCTTACTCCCAGCTTATAGCTTTACCCTTAACTTCTCATTTTTCAGGAGGTTGGAGATTCACTGAAATCAACTCTTTGAGCATTAAAATTACCTGGTTTATCCATCCTCCCTTCTTCATGTTTACTGCTTCCAATTGGCTGGATTGGCCCTAGCTGAGGCTGCACTTCTTTCCCTTAAGAGCTCTAAAGCTAAAGTGCCCTTCAACAGAAGAATGGATAAAAAAACTATGGTATATATACACAATGGAATACTATTCAGCAATCAAGAAAAATGAATAGGGTCATTTGCAGCAAAATGGATGGAATTAGAGAAAATTATTTTGAGTGAACGAACACAAGCTCAGAAAGAGAAACAACATGTTCTCACTCATATGAGAGAGCTGACTCAAAATTACAAGAAGGAAAAATCCTACTCAAAGGTCAGATCACATTAAAGGGGGGGGGAGGGAAGATAAGAATGAGGTCAATATAAATGGACTAGAAATCGCATGTAATTGTTCTAACAAGATAGAAACAAAGACCACTACAGGAAAAGTTTCTATCTTAAACAGAAATGGAACCCAAGGACATGTAGAAAAATACTATATAGTAAAAGATAGAGAAGACTTGGATGGGAAACTTAGATGGGAAGGGGGAGAGGGGGGAAACATAGAGGAGGGTAAGGGGTAACCTATATGAATAATGCTTATGAAATTGCATATATGAAAATTGTCACAATGAAAAGCATGTCAAAATGAATCACATTATGATGTACATTAAAAATTTCTAATAAAAAAATAGAAAAAAAAGAGCTCTAAAGCTAGAGAAGGGGCTGGGATTTGGCTCAGTGGGTAGAGCGCTGCGCTGCAGTCTCTGAGGACCCGAGTTCAATTCTCAGCACCGCAAAAACGGGAGAAGGACCTGGCAATCCATTCCCAAGGCAATCCCGAAATAGTCAGCCATTGAAAACCCTATGAGGGTCGCTATGAGTCAGATACCGACTGGACAGCACCTAACAACAACAACAACAAAGCTAGAGAAAGACTTTTTGCACAGGTGAACTTCTCTAACCAACTTAATACTTGGTGCTCACAATACTGAAAAGTGGCAGGATATTCTCACCAAGAGGAGATTTTGGGCTTATTTAGGAGCTTCACCTAGATTTCTTGCCAAGTGAGGCTGATTGATAGGTTTCTGATATTTATCCTGTGTGTTTGTTTGTTGGTGGCGCTGAAGATCAAAAACAGAACGTCACACGCATTAGGCAATTGTTCTACCTCTGAGCTACACTAGCCTTCTACCATTTTTGATTGGACTAATATCACATTTTTTAAACAATTATGTCTCCATTTGATCATGAATCGTGGCCTTTTTGGTCCCACTACAACACTTAACAACAATAACAAACAACAAACAACAGTGTTTGCTTTTCTCTCAATTCTTCCCATTCCATTTCTTGCCTCACCCCTCCCACAGCTTTATATAAAAAATGTTTAATGTCATTGTGGAACTGGAAGTATCTTCATCTTTTCCCCATTAGGTGGCCAAGACCTTGGTATAAGCTTACATTTTTTTTTCTATTTCTTTTCATCAGCCTGGTATTAATTCTGCAGTTGAAGTCCATTAAGCAGGGCTCTGAGCTGGGCTGGATGGAGCGAACAAAAAGGGTAGCATTTCTCTCTTTGAATAAGTCTCCAAAGATTTGAAATCTTAAAGTCTGAATTCCTTGGCCATATCGAACCACTACTATCTAAGTGTTTTGAACCTTGAACTTTCACCAAGCACTTACAAAGTGTAGGAGAAGAAGCAATAAAGGTTATTTTTAATTTCTTAGATATAAAAAGAGAAAGCACTACAATTATGAATTTTTTCTGGCAATTTCTTGTTTTGATACTCTTTGGCTTGGAAGGAGAAGAATTAGGCACATAGTTGACCTCAGGGAAGGCCTGTGAATCGTGCACTATAATTAGCTAGGCATCATGAAACATGCCTCTAATCCTAGTGACTTGAGACTATGAGGCAGGAGGATCACAAATTCAAGGCTAGAGACATCCTGTGCAATTTAGCAAGACTGTGTCTCAAAATAAAAAAAATCAAAAAGGGGCTAGGAGTGCACTTGCCTAGCATGCACAAGGCCCTGGGTTTAATCCCTCAGTACTGGGAAAATAAAAAGAACTGTAATTGCCAGGTAACATTTGCCTTAATTTTCTCTAGTTTCTGTATCATCTGAAGGGAGTTGATGTATTAGCCAGGGTGAACTAGTGATCAAAAATCACCTGAGTACTTGAAATAGAAAAATTATAATGGAAGATATCAGTTATGCAGATGGTAGAAGTTCTGGGAAGCTTCCTAGCAAGGTATAAGAGGCAATCCTAAAATTAGCAACAGTTAGGATCCTTTACCACCTAAAAGTTGGAAGAAAAGAGAGAAAAGATGATTTTCCTGGTACTTAGGAACTGGCATCTCATGGTGGAAAACAGAACCACTGTGAGGTACATAAGACAAGCTAGATCAACCAAGAAGATGCAGCGATGGCCCAGGATGCTGCCCGTGGTAAAGAAGGTGGGGAAGTAGAGGTAGGAGCACCCTGTTCTTTCCTTTCTTCCTGCCCTCCAGTTTCCAAGTAGTGTCTCCCATTGGCAAAACCCCCCATTTATGCTTGTGGAATTCACCATATATTTATGTATAGCTATTGCCATACATGGGAGAAGGACCCGGCAACCCACTCCAAAAAAAAAAAAAAAAAAAAAAAAGCAATCCGACATTGAAAACCCTATGAATAGCAGAGAAGCACTAATAATAGTGTTTCGCCTGTTGCAGGTAGGGTCACTATGAGTTGGACACTGACTCGATAGTACCTAACAACAACAACATTGCTGTGCATTCATTCTTTTGGCTGAATACTATTTCAAAGGATATGCCAGGAAATTCAGAAAAATATCGTAATCCTGGGTCTAGAGTGTTGATCTAGTTTTTTTTATTGAGTGTTAAATCACAATTTAATAACCTATTATAAACTGTATCCTCCAACCCCTACGCCTGGCATGCCACTCCCTACTCAATTATAACTATGCATTTATGGCCATAATATGCACATTGGTGCAAATTCTGATTGCTAACACAGCATGTATGCAGTTGATAGCAGATATTGTGTGAGTTATTGATATGCTTGTCCCTTTTTGTCACCCACTGTTCCAATGAGGTACTGCCACAGCTGGTGGACTACTCCTGTTTGCTTGGCTCTGCTCCAGGATAGCTTTCTCTTTTCATTTACTTACCTTCATGAAATATTTCATGTTTTGTTGATAGTTCTAAACTACATGTGAAGAGAAGATATGGCTACATAAGTGATTTATGTTTACTTATTAAGTGCTTATGAATTATGAATGTCATTGCTAGATCCATGATTCTTAAATATCTGTACTACCCATTCTGAGTATGTGAGCTTTCCTTCCTTCAAGATGGTGTAACCCCATTGTTCTTTTTGAACAATTTTGTCTCTGGAATCTTTTGCTTAGCATTATGCTTGTGGAATCCACCAAACAGTTATGTACAGCTATTGCTATATATTCATTCTCTTTGCTGAATATTATTTCATGGTTTTGCTTGTTTGAGTGGATTTCTATTTCTTGCAATAAAGCAAGTCATGATAATAAAGCATGCAACTGTTTCCCAGAGAAACCACAAGCATAGAATAAGAAATCTCTGAGGAGGCCTTTTCTGTTCTTCCTTCCTCA
Organism: Pedetes capensis; assembly: GCA_007922755.1. Taxonomy (NCBI): domain Eukaryota; kingdom Metazoa; phylum Chordata; class Mammalia; order Rodentia; family Pedetidae; genus Pedetes; species Pedetes capensis. Next base: position 8,954 of record VMDO01023199.1, read on the forward strand.
AGTGGGGACATTCTTTTCATATTCAGGGACCTTCTTAGCAACACTGAGTTTTGTTGAGTGGGCTCAGAACTCCATTTGGCAACCGGCTCAGATCTTGGCATCAAGTCAAAGGGTGACAGTTCTATCTCCTTTCATGTTCTTTTGCCCATCCTCAGGGAGTATTTCTTTACTCTGTGATTGCTCATATCTGATAATCTTAGTCATACAATCTTCTATCAGTCTAATGCCATGTGATGTTAACCCCATGCATGCTACAGTATTGAGCTGAAAACGTGCCATTTTCTTGCAGTATTCCAAGGGGGTCAAAAAGTCTAGAACAGAAAATATTATTTTATTATTTATTTTCATGTAATATCACCAAACCCCTCATTGCATCTTGGCCCGTATTTCTAGGTATAGTAGCTACTTTGTGGAATCAAGACCTCTGTTATCTTTTGTCATTTTAGTTGAGAAATTTAGATAGGACCAAGTGAAGACTTTATGATTTGAGCAAGCTTCCTTTCATTTAGTATGTGCTTTCAAACATATAATTCTGCTTCTTCTGCTTGTTAAGGGTCATCATATCTGTGTACAACTCACAGTGACCCCACGTACAACAGATAAAACAGTATTGTTAGTGCTTCTCTGCTATTCATAGGGTTTTTAATGGCTGATTGTTTTTTGGGGAGTGAGTTGCTGGGTGCTTCACCCAAGCCTATAGCACCTGGGATTCCCATGCAGTCTCCCATCCAAGGATGAACCACGTGCAAGCTTGCTTAGCTTCTGAGATTTGATGGGATCAGATGCAACAGTGGTATGGCTGCAGGCTTAATTCCACTTGGTCAGAATAAAATTGTGTGAATGATGCACACTTTTACTATGTAACTACATCTTCTTTTTCCCCTTGGTAATAACATCTTAAAGAGCATAAGTAGTTTCAAGAGGGAAAATTTTATAATGAAAAAATGACAGTAAGGAAATCATTCTTCAAAGTAAATCTGAGAAACAGATTGTCATCAAAACAAGTAGAAATTGAATAATGATAATGCCATTACATGTGTTTCTTAATATATTATTGTTGTTAGGTGCTGTCGAGTCAAGTTTGACTCATAGTGACACTCATAGCGTTGTCAGTGGCTGATTGTTTCAGGATTACTTTGGGAGTGGGTTGCCACATCGTTTTCCCATTTTTGCAGTGCTAGGGATTGAACCCAGGTGTTCAGAGAGTGCAGAGCAGCACTCTACCAACTGAACTAAACCCTGTAGAACTAATTAAAGCCTTTTTCATTTTGTTTTGTTTTGCTAGCTGAATCTTGGTCTTGCTGTCACTGTCCTTATGGGATGCCTTATAATCTTATTGACTCTTGCCTGACAATGGGGAAAGTGAAGGTGTTTATTCCTAAAAAAGACAATCAAAGAAAATGTCTGTAGTAGGTGGATTATCCAGACCACAGCCCAAACAAAATGGTTGTTAATTTGATGTCTTCAAGCATCCAAGGATGATTTGGCAAAAAGAACTTAGTCAGACTTCCCTGCCTTCTTTTAGAGAGAATCAGATTGTGTTAGGCAGCTCATGCATCACTGTGGCAAAACACCTGGTGGAAACAGACTTATGGGAGGAATGATTTATTGGGGCTCAGAGTAAGGACCTCGGTCCATAATGACAGGAGGCCTGGCAGAGCAGTTGATAGCAATGCAGGTGTCTGGGCCTATGGCACAGAACCTCACATCATGGTGGATCAGGATCAGAGAGAAGTCACCAGACCCTGGGGGCCAGGTAAAACTTTAAAAGGCCAGCCCTGAGTAAGCTGCTTTCTCAAAGCCAGATTCTACCTCCCAAAGTTCCACAGCCTCCACAAATAGCACCAGCACCTGGGTGCCAAATGTTCTTGCACATGACCTTCGGGAGACGTTTTAGCCGTAACACAGGTGCAACGTCAGATGAAAATAGGAAATGATCATTTGCTTGCTGGGAGATAAAAGCCTTTAGATAGAGATCAAGGTCAAGGTATGTTTAAACTGAGCCCATTGGATCTGACTCTTATTTTTGTGGGACTTGTTTTCTTTCCTTTCATCTCTGTCTTTTCTCTGCCTCCTCTCCTCTCCCTCTTTCTCTTTGCCTCTGTCCAGGGTAGAGATATAGGCTTTGTGATGCTGAAGTTTATATACAATATTCTCTTTAGAGGTCAGGGGAACAGAAAGAAATGACTACAAAAATAGCTATAAAGTAAATGTTTACTTCAAATGAAAAACTAAATCACCAGAAATTATAAATGTTAAGAAGCTGAAAATATTTCAAACATCAGAGTAATACCACACTTTTTAACAAACTGCTTTGTCCTTTTCCTCCCCACACATTTGGCTGTATTTCCTTTGATTACCTTTTCATATGGTAATAGCTTTTATTACTTTTAGTAGAGAATAGGAAGTTAATTTAGTCTTTAAGCTAATGTTGTCGTTGTTGTTGTTAGGTGCTGTTGAGTTAGTATCTGACTCTTAGCGACTCTATGTACAATAGGCAAAACACTATTGTTAGTGTTTGTCTTCTATTCATAGGGTTTTCAATGGCTGACTGTTTTTTGGGAGTAGGTTGCTGGGTCCTTCTCCCAAGCCTACAGCACCTAGTATTCCTAGGGAGTCTCCCAACAGAGTATTAACCAGACCCGACCCTGCTTAGCTTCCCAGATCTGACAGGATCAGATGCCACAGTGGTACGGCTGTAGGCCTTAAGTTAGTATGGCTGATCAAAATCTATTTTTTCGTATTGATAAAATCCACAAAATATGCCAGGTTCTCTTTAATGCTAATTCTTGCTCTATAAACACAGGAATTTCTATAAATTCTACTTTACTTATTTCTATCAAAAAATATGACATGGTATATTTGTAATTGTATATGTTGGGAAACCCAATGTATTCTGATAGGACAGAACTTGTGTTTTGAGAAATTCTCCTCCACTTATAACCCAGGTGTTCTTAAGTCCACAGACATGCTTCTGGCTGCCCACATTCATGCTTTATTTCTCCTCCACTATTTGTACTGGTGTCATGTCAGACACCACAGGACACATTCACACTCTGACACCATTTGGACCTGGGAAACTCCTTATCATGATGCTGATGAATTTTATCATGATCAGTGAGAGTATTTGTGCTAGTCATCCCTCTAATGGGATAGAAAACAGCAACTTTATTTCACATTATACAAGTGACTGAGGCCTCTTAACTATTTCCCATTAAATGAAAACTATCCCCAATTCAACTTTCTGTATACAGATCCCCAAAGTCTACAGCAGCACCAACTTGGTGTTTGATCTCCTCTGATCTTAGAAACTAAGCAGAGTTGGGCCTGATTAGTCCTTGGATGGGAGACTGCCTAGGCTTTGGAGAAGGACCTGGCAGCTGACTCCTAAAACAGCCATTAAAACTTCCATGAATAGCAGAGAAGCACTGACATAGTGCTGGGCATGGCTTAATGTCCAGGGGCCGGGGGGGTGGGGTGGGGAGTTCGTTCTGTTTTATGTAGGGTCACTATGAGTCGGACAGATTTGATAGCACTTCACCACCACCACCTAACATAAAGGATAGTGATAGGATAGCATTCAGAGTAGAAAGAGACAGCTATCTTAGCTGTTTAAGTTCTTATGACAAATTTGCAAAATCAAAGACCAGGACTTGTGAGGGAGGAAGGACCATGTCACTGGAATTTCCTGGCAATTATCTTTGTTAATGCTGTTAAGGCCAGGATTGGTGGCTTGTCTTTTCTTTTCCACCCCAAGAGTGTAGCTTGCAGTTACTGAGGAGGTCCTAATCCTCAGGCGGGAAGATGCCACATGTCCTGGAGTCCAGATGCTATGAAGAGAGATAAGTCTGACCACACACAAAGATGGTCTTTGGCCTGGGCTTAGCAGATAAGGGAGGTGTGACTGATAGTTACTGGGGTTGGAGCTTTGGAAATTTGGTCCTTTCAGCTCAAGAAAGAAATCTGAGACATTGTTCTCAGTACTTGAAGGTTAGAAACCCAGGTAAATTGAGTAATAAGAAGCCTTGTCATGTGTATTTATCTCCTTAATGTGTTTTCTTTATTTTTTTCTCCTTTGATGTGGTAGGAGATAGAACCAAACATTGGGTCCTGAATTTTTGTTCTGATCTACCATGTGTAACAAGGTGTTCTTGAGTGACCCTGTAATGCTTCTGAGCCTCACTCTCATCATTTGTAAAGTTGTTATCATTGTTAGGTGCCATTGAGTCGGATCCAACTCATAGCGACCATCTTAGGGTTTTCAATGGCTGATTGTTTTGGTATTGCTTTGAGAGTGGATTGCCATATCCTCCCATTTTTTGCAGTGCTGGGATCAAACTTAGGGCCTCAAAGAGTGCAGAGCAGCACTCTACCAATTGAGCTAAGCTCTAGCCCTATATATGGAGGAACCAAAAGAAATTTATAGTCTCTCAGTTCCCTTCCCTCACTAACATCTAATTCTTCTAAGTTTTAATGTTATTCTCATTTACATATGATACTACAATCTGTGAGGTCATTCTAATCACTCAGTTACTTCTGCTGAATTTTAGTAAATAAATAAATAAATAAATAAAAGCTATTAAGTATGTAGGGTGAACCTGGTATTAGACAGAATGCTTGGCGTATATATTTCAAGCAATTCTCCAACAACCAATGTTTTGGGGAAAATGTACTAGTCACGTTAGTTATATCAGGAACTGTGATAAGCTCTTGTAACAAAGATCATATCATACCACTGGGCAGAAGAGTTCATAAAACTGAGCAAATTATATAACTGAATCCTCATCACAGCCTTAGGAGATGAGTAATCATATTATCTTCCTTATTTTAAAGAAGAGGAAACCAAGACACAGGAAGTTTAAGTGATAAAATATCAAAGTTATAGGGCAGTAATAAAATGCCATCGTCACTGCCTCCAATTATCTTTATGTCACAGACCAGAACAATTAAATGATTTACCCAAGATTATACAACCTCTAGATGGCAGAGATAGCAACAGAATTTATTGCCTCTGATAATGGAACCACACTGTAAGAAAACTGCTCTTAACTTGAGGTCCTTTCTATTTGCCAAGTGTAGTTGGCAATTATTCCTCCAATAAAAATATTTTCCTATTGCTTTTAGATTTATCTATCGTTAAAAGGGAGGACAAGAGTATTAACTTTGTATAAAGAGCTAAGAAATAGAAAGTTGTGTTTTTCAGGAAATCACTTACTCTTTGGATCTGTTTTTATTTGGTGACATTTCAAAGAATGTCCACATCAAAAATGTGGATCAAATTGCTTTCCTGATGTCAAAGATGGAGGAAATGCTCACTTCTCCCTGCATCATAGGCATATCCCCTTGTTCAGGTAGAATTTATTGTAATGCTCCACCAGGTGGTGCTCTGGCAAAGACATGGCCATCTAAGACTCTCCAAACCCTTGTCATTATGTTTGGAAATATTTTGAGTAGGTTTGGTCATTACTTCTAATAAAGAGGCTACCTACTCAAATGGAATATGGTTTCCCATCTCACCAGTAAGGCACAGGCTACAGACAGTGGAAGTCCACAAACAGGAATCCTCAGATGAAGGGCAATGGTCCCAGAAATGGTCAGTCCACAAACATCTTCTAAGGAAGTATTAGAACAGTGGTATTGGATAAGTCTCCATGGACTGGAATCAGGAATTTGGAGCCTATATTTCTGCTATTAACATAGCAACACAAACTCCTCTGGCCTATCGTGTCTTCATAAATAAAGTGTGTGTGTGTGTGTGTGTGTGTGTGTGTGTACAGGTGCACGCATGTGTATGTGCATGTGTCTTGGGGTGGGGGGAGTTAGACTATATCAGGGTCCCTCAATAGGGAGTCATGTAATTTATAATCCAATTTTCAGAAGTTATACTAAAAACTTTGGGTATATACACATTTTTCTGTGAAGAAGGTCTGTTGATTTTGATAGATTCTAGCCAGCAGCAGTGAGTCATCCCAAAGTTTTAGCAACATTTGGCTTAGTAATTTCTGGGGTCTCTTCGCACTTCACTATGCTATGATACTTTAATTGTTCTGGGGAGGACTCTAACCCTGTCAAATTAATTGGATTATCTTGCTGACTATGTTCTAGCTACGTCCTTCCTTATGCACTCCCTAATGGTTTTGTTGGGGCAGTCACGCCTATGTCCAAGAAGTCCTGCAACACCCTTTCTAGTAGATTAGGCAGAATGTCATGTGACTGATGTGGTTCTCTAGAGAGCAGTGGCGAAGACAGACCAGAGGTATGATGAGAGCAACTTGCCAGATCCCACAGGAGGCCAGTGGTGGAAGCAGGCGCTAATTATCATCCTTTGGATGAACAGGATATGCATTTTTTTGTGAGTGGGTAAGAATTTCTGGTTAGACGAGCTCCAAATTCCTTGGCCTACTTTGAAGGCACTGCCATCAGCCAGGATGAGATTTTGTTTTCTGATGAGCACCTGCTCAGCCAAGAAAGAAGGCTCAGCAGGGAGGTGGGGATATTCTTCTTGGAGGCATTGTCATGCAGATAAAGGCTCTTTCCCAAACCAGGCCATGAGGGAGTGTCAAGTTCCCACCTTTCTGGCTCAAGAAAAAGATTTCTTTTAAAGTCTTTTTATAGGAGTAGGTTTGGTAGCTGAGTAATGTAATTATATAGATTACCAGCAGAAACTGAGATTTTAACCTGTCCTAGATAGGCATAATTGGTAAGAGGAGGGACTTGGAGAGGAAGGGCAAGGATGTTGGTTGGCGAATGCAGCCAATGGGAGAACCCCGTTATTAAACACGGAGCACAGTTCATGCTTCACATCCATAGAAGGGCTTAGATGTGGTCAGATGCTGAGAGTGGAGATCAGTACTTGGGGAAAAGGAGCTGAGAGACAGAGCAATTGGTCTGAAGTCTCTCAGTGAAGGTCCAGAGAAGTTCTCCCTAGGACTTTGGGAGAGGTGTGCTGGTTCCCCTTTTAATGGTCTGGAACATTGCCTTGTTGTTATTAGGTGCCATCGAGTCGAGTACAACTCAGAGTGACCCTATGTACAACAGAGTGAAACATTTCTTGACACTGTGCCATGCTTAGAGCTATTGTCAGTGCTTCTCTGCTATATATTGGGTTTTGAATGGCAGATTATTTCAGGAGTGGGCTGCCAGGTCCTTCTTCCTAGCCTAAGGCCCTGGTATTCCCAAGTGGTCTTCTATCCAAGGACTAACCAGGCTGACCCTACTTAACTTCTGAGATCAGGTGGGATCAGATGATAGGGGGCTATGATGGTTTTTAACCCTGGCTGTACATTAAAATCATCTTGAAAACACGTACTAATGTCTTAGCCCCACCCCAAAATAAAAATTATAATATATGAGGGTGAAGTCTAGGCATTGCTATTTTTATGTGTATATACACATACATATATATACATGTTGTTGTTAGGTGCTGTCGAGTCGGTATCCGACTCATAGTGACCCTCATAGGGTTTTCAATGGCAGACTGTTTCGGGATTGCATTGGGAGTGGATTGCCAGGTCCTTCTCCCATTTTTGCAGTGCTGGGAATCGAACTCGGGACCTCAGAGACTGCAGCGCAGTACTCTACCAACTGAGCTAAATCCCAGCCCATATATATACATACACACATATATATACACACATACATATATATACACACATATATACACACACACATATATACAGTGTATATATATGTATATACACACATATACACACACACATATATATACAGTGTATATATATGTATATACACACATACACATACACACACACACACACACATATGTTGTTGTTAGGTACCCTCGAGTCGGTATCCAACTCATAGTGACCCTCATAGGGTTTTCAATGGCTGTTTCGGGATTGCCTTGGGAGTGGATTGCCAGGTCCTTCTCCCAGTTTTGCACTGCTGGGAATTGAACTCAGGACCTCAGAGACTGCAGTGCAGCACTCTACCAACTGAGCTAAATCTCAGCCCATATATATATATATACACACACATATATATTAGAATATATGAGGGTGGAGTCTAGGTATTGCTAGGCATTGCTATATACACACACACGTGTGTGTGTGTGTGTGTGTGTGTGTGTGTGTGTATGCTGCTGTGGTTGAGAATCACTAGTCTAGAACAATTATCACAAATGTGAGAACTATATGCCAATAATCTCCCAAGAAGCTCAAAGAATGTGTTTAACAACTACAGCTTTCTAAGGCACTTATTTTTTTATTAGAAATTTTTAATGTACATTATAATGTGATTCATTTTGACATGCTTTTCATTGTGACATTTTCATATATGCATTTTGATAAACATTATTCATATAGGTTACCCCTTACCCTCCCCTATGCTTCCCCCCCTCCCACCCTTCCCATCTAAGTTTCCCATATAAGTCTTCTCTATCTTTTACTTAGTAGTATTTTTCTATATGTCATTGGGTTCCAGTTCTGTTTAAGATAGAAATTTTTCCTGTAGTGGTCTTTGTTTTTATCTTGTTAGAACAATTACATGCGATTTCTAGTCCATTTATATTGACATCATTCTTATCTCCA
>VMDO01023199.1:20099-32208 GCA_007922755.1 Pedetes capensis
GGGAGATGTATTTTACCCTTTTGCTGTGTTTCCACCTTGAAGCACTTTTGCTCATCATCTTCACTGACACCTCTCCCAGAAGCACGGTTGGCTTTTCCAGCTGATGCTCATCATAAATCACGCTGCCAGTAACAGACAGTGTCTAACCAATTCTGATCTGTTATTGTCACTTAGTACACTTGAGAGTTGGGTTAAAGGTTCTTTGGCTCAGGGATTCCAATCTAGTGCCCACAGATCCCCAAAGGGTCCATAGATAAAATTTCATGATCTTCATAATCCTGTGTATTTTAATTATGCTTTTGAAAATATTACTATGAGAAAGGATGTTTTGGCTTTCTCAATCTGCAAAGAAATCCATGGTACACAGAAGGCTGAGAACCCTTCATGCCCATGTCTTAAGGTATACCTTGCTCTATATTTATAACTGAATGTCGTTCTTTTGCCTCCTTTTGTTCACCCATTCACATTCCCTGTTTCAGACTGACTGATGAATCAGAGAAATCGATCGACTGGGAATAACTTCTTTGAGTGATTTTTCAAAATGTATACAAATCATCTTGAGAAGAAGACAAAAAAAGGGTGGATTTCAAAATCCCATATTGTGAAATTCCACACAGAAAACACCTGATTGAGTATCTTTAAGGAGACCAGGAATGCACATTTTAAAAATACCAGCCGATTTTGAAGCAATTGGCCTTTGAACAATACAAGGAAACATATCACTTACCTTTCTCTAGCTTTAAAAAAAAAGTGTCCTAAATATATTCTCAATTCTATGAAACATTTTCAGTTACTTTTGACAAATGTCAGGTCCTTAAAAGTAAGCCTTTTCCAGATTTCCCAAAAGGGTTGGTGCCATATCTAATATTTGCACATGTGAACAAACCCACCTCCACTGACACTTACCTGAGCATTTTCAGAGACTCATCATATCATGGTCAGAGAATAGTATGGAAATCACTGCAAATAGGCTACTGATTCAGTTTAAGAAGCCTACTAGGGGTAGAGGGAAAGGGGGAAAATTATTCTTTGATAGGAAAAGTTTTAAACTTTTAGAAATAGCAAATATTGTAAATACAAGAATTGAGTTTAAGAGAAGATAAAGCCTAGTATATGCTGATGTAGTCAGAGGGGGAAAAAATCTTAAATAATACACTTGTCAATTTTTTTCCCCTTGTGAAGCAGCTAGAAAATAAACCAGGAGTTTCCTGTAATATGAAAACATCAGATGGGTTTTCAGGAACTGATTTCCCATATCTAAGCAAAATTTCAGGTAATTCCAAGGGACACAACCATGTAAAGATGCTCTGCTCCAAGGAGAGCTCCTGATTGCAGAAGACTTGGCAATGCTAGGGTGAGTTTCAACCAATGAATGAATTTGCCAGATCTGATTAATAGTTCCAGCGAACAATGGAGTCACTAATTTTCCAGATCTGGAGAAACCTTTAAGTGGGGTCTTTATGTTCCCATCTCTCTGAATTGAAGAAGGAACTCATCCTTCATCTCCAAATCCATGGTCCAAACAGACTTCTCTGTCGAAGTATGTCAAATTCCTGCCAAGAAAGATGAAATAGAACATTTCACCACCTTACCCCCATCAGGGAATTTTTAAACTAGGGTTAAAAGTAGAACTAATCAAGACAGGAAATAAAAAACATAAAATCTGTCTCTAGCATCTACACTGAAAGTCCATTTTCCAGTTGTGTGTTGGGTTTATGCATTGTTGATTTCTCAATAATACAGGGTTTCAGTGTAATTGCAAAGATATGCCAGATGCTATGTCAATACATTGAGCAGTCCCTAACTCCTATGGTCCCCAGATGCTTGTCTGTTTAATAGTACTTATGAGATGTTTTAGTTTGTCTAGTAGGTGCTTGGAAGTAATATTATCATCTATAAATAAAAAAGAATTAACAAGACTGTGAAAGACTATCTCTTCATATCCAACAAATTCATTTTGCTATAATAACAGTGGCCATCAGTTAAATAATATTAAGCAATGATGGCAAGATGAGATGGAGTGAATTTCTGGTATGATTCTCTGATCTAATAGAGGATGAAAACAATGTTCACAGTCATCATATTGGCAGAGTTCTGTTCTTATCAGACAGTTGATACAATTATTCATGAACCAGTTTTTCACCTGCATACCTAGCTCTTTGGACCAGAGAAATCTATATGAAGTGTATGTTTTCCCCATGTTCTTATGGAACAAAAGAGATCATATTTTAATTATAGGTTTTTATAAATATGGTAAGTAATGACCTTTCTGACAGATGATTGATTGCTATCTGACAGCTACTTGCTCACCCTTTTTTCTTGCCTGTAGAGCCCATCCCTTATCATAGACATGAAAATGTTAGACACTTGCTTCTCTAGCCTTCCTTGAGGATGGGTCAAGGAAACAGGACCATATCCTAGCCAATGGGTGCTTGGGGGCAGTGGAAGCCTGTAAAGAGGATCTCTGAGGCAAGATTTTCTTCGGTAGTAACAGACTGGCATTTGAAAAGCAATCCTTCTCTTTCTATTTACTGGCTTTAAGTTCAGTTGTGTAAGGATGTGTGCTTATGATTATGTCCACTGTGTGTGTGTGACTATGATGGACAACTAAGAGCCTGGGAGAGAAGTCAAGTGAGTTCCTGACATGGTTCATTTATTCAATTAACCAATACTGAAAACACCTGCCTCTGGATGTCTTGCTAAGTGTAGTCAGATGTTCAGTTCTTTGCAGTCAAAGATTTCCTAACAATGCTTTACAAATTTATTTTCTTTTTAAATATTCACAGAGTAATCATAAGGGCTAGGCGCTGTGCTAGGTACTGGGGCTATCATGATGAGCATAATAGGCATTAGTGCAGCACTTCTGGGAATTCCAATCCAAGGGAGGGACAGAAACTAATTAGGGGCTATAAGACATAATATTTATCTTGATTTTGTGGTGAGTTTGTGGTCAGAGGAGGCTTCCTTGAGAAAGTGATATCTGAGCTATGATCTGAAGAATGAGTGAACATGAAGGGGCATTAACCAGGTGAGGAGGGTTATTCTCATGTGCTTTTGTGAAATGATCAGTTAAAGAAATAAATCCTCTAAGAGGCACTGAGGTCAATGCATTGAATCACAGGAGAAAGAAAAGACTACTGTATCCTAATCAGAGTGACCCAGGGTGTTGATGAAGAAAACTGCTTTGTGGACCCCCGGCCTGACCCTCCTACCATGGCCCTCTACTAACCTTATTGTGATCATTTTTATAAATAGAAAACATCACCATGTTTGTGGTAGCTGAGGTCACAGACACCAGTTTTCATTTGCTTGTTGTGCTTCTTGTTATAAATGATCTAATAAATTATCCCTTTTGGCTAAGAATTTCCATAATTGGTTTCAGCCTCAGGATACTTTTTTGTTTGTTTTTAAACATTCAGCCATTTTGATTTATGTGAATGTGAAAATATCTGCATTTTTCTTTCTGTGCTTCATCCAATCTACAGAATATTATTTAGCACAAGGAAATCTCCAAAATAGCTGAACCTTTCCACTTATTTAGATTTCACCAGAGTTCCCTAGGGTAGCATGAAAACATGTCTGAGCTGGGGTAATTTTATAAAAACTGCTTAGAGTTCAACAGCTATTTCTGTACTTTCAGAATTCTGTACACATATGGGGGAAAATCTTTCCGCAGTTATGCAGGAGCTGTGGCGGGTCCCAAATTCCCCACCGTTTCATTGTTGGGAAGGGCTAGAGCCACAGAGTCAAAGCCTGGGTTGGAAAGATCCTGGAGATTTTGCACCTTCTACTTCTGCTCTGTTAGACAAGGGATCCTGTCCTTTCTCCTTTGAAAAAAATGTGGTTTTGTTCTCTTTCTCCCTCTTTTTCTCCTCCTTCTTCCCTCCCTCCCTCCCTCCCTTCCTTCCTTCCTTCTTTCTCTCCCTCCCTATCTTCTTTCTTTATCTCATTCCCACATATCTGCCTAATTTCTACTATCCTTGGTATTGTGTTCTCTTCTGATTGGAAATCACACTTAAGTGTCACAGGCAAGCATATTCTTTGTAGGTAGTAATAGAATACTTTTGTTTACATTAAAAAGAATTATCATAACTACTGGCTGGAAGTATTGTGGCTTGTGGGTGAGGACATGGAAGTCTGTCTTAATTCTAAGGAACACTTTTGAAATAACATACCCTTTCTATGTGTCCAGATCTTGCCCACAACAGGTCCAGAGTAGCAGCTTCTTTTCTCTTTTTGACAAGGATCTGTCACTTGGGTCTTTCAGCATGACTTCAGATTTAGATTTTTCATGTCTGAATGAGTTAAAAATAGGGTTTGGCGTTTTCTCCAGATGAGATTGTATGTACATGAATGCTGTTATAGAGGCTAATGATGAATCCAAAGATGGCCATCCTACAACCTTAAACTTGTGTTCTTTTAGTAGAACTGTTCAATTACTAATAAACCACAAAGTAATATTAGTCATAAATATGTGTACTAACTTTATTAATATCATAATCACATAGCATTGTATTTCTTTTCTTTCTTCTTTCTTTCTTTCTTTCTTTCTTTCTTTTTTCTTTCTTTTTTTTTTTTTGTGGTACTGGGGTTTGAACCCAGGACCTCACATTTGCATAATTTGCAAGTGCTGGACCACTGAGGTACACACCTAGCCCATTATTTTTACTTTTTGAGACAAGGTCTAGCTAAATTACATGCAGACTGCCTCTGATCTCGAACTTGCGATCCTCCTGCCTCTGCCTCCCAAGTCGTTTGGATTACAGGCGTGCACCACTGCGCCCAGTGCATTTTATTTTTAAATTAAAGTGTTACCATGTTCTTGGCTAGGGATGTAGCTCAATGGGACAGCACTAGTCTAGTGTATGCAATGCCCTGGGTTCAACATCCAGTACTGCCTGCTCCCACCCCCAAAATGTTACCATGTTGAAACTGGTTTTTTTGTTTTTTGTTTTTTTCATTTTTTAATACGACACAGAAACTTTTTAAATGATGTATAATAGACATTTCCTGATTTCTGGGAGACCTTGCTTTCCTCATTTCTACCATGAATATGTCTTTTGGGTATTATGACCACAAGCTTATTAATTATCTGAAATTCAGTAGTTGCAGAGAAGCACTGACATAGTGCCGGCTATGGCACAGTGTCATCTAACTCGATGGCACCTAACAACAAGATTAGCAAGTAAGTGTAAAATCCCATTTAGTCAGGCTTTTCTTATTTGAATTTTGAAAAATTTAGGCTTGTTGTGTATAATATTTATTTATATATACCAACCCTATGTACAACAGAATGAAAAACTACAAGACACTGCATCATACACAGGATCTTTTTTATGTTTAAGCTCATTGCTACAGCCACTGTGTCAATCCATCTAGTTGAATCCTCCTTTTTTTTCATTGACAATAAGAGTGATAAATACAATTGAAGAAGAAGTATCAGGATGGTGCCAAAAAAAGTAGATGCTGAAGGTATTTAATAGTAAATAAAATACCTGGAAAGGAAGGGGGGAAAACATTTTTATGGCAAACAAAATTGATGAAAGTATGAAAAAGCATACATTTTCCAAGAATGCTGAAGAGTGTGGGTTACCTGAGTTGAGAATGACTTTAATAAAAAGGGGTGAAAAAAGATGTGACTCTGCCCAAATAGATTCACACCAGATTTTGAAGGAAGTATGCTAAGGAAATTTAGAGTTTATCTTTTAGACTATTTGAACTATAAGCTTCATAAACAGGTGCCTTTTCACTGTTGGATCTGCAGTGACTATCAGAGGTGGCTTCATGTTGTAGGTGCTCAATAAATGTTTGTTAATTATATAAACAGATAGGATTTTTAGAAGATAAGATCTGTGTTTTATTTAGTTGTACATAAAGGAAAATTCAGAGTGTATGCAGCAGGAGAGAGTAGCCCTCAAGTAATAATAGTGGGAGTTGGAAGAATAATACCCAAGCTTCCTCACCTACAGAAGCAATGAGCCTCACTTGCTCATTGTGGTGGTGTATTCACTAACATGCCCTATATTGGCATATATAACCTTTTCTGCTTCACTTCCTTACTTTCCCACAAATGCTTCCTGAGCTTTCCTTGCAAATAGAGCTCTTAAACTAACATTATAGCTCAAGTTCTTGTCCTGGGAGAGTCCAATTCCATATAGAGTCAAAGGGTCGTTATAATGGTGAACATGGAAATGATTAAGGCCTCAACTAAAGCAGAGACCTTAGAAATTGTACGAGGCTGAATTCTGAGATAGCCCCCCAAATTGCATCTCTTGTTATAGATACATCTCCCTGCTATTTGGTCCAGCATTAATCTCAGTATTGGTATAAAGAGATTTGCAGAAATAATTAAGGTCTTTGATCAGTGGACTTTAAGAAAGGGTGATGGTCTTGAGTAAGTCTGAACTAATTGGATGAGTCCTCCAAAGGGCTGGGGAATTTCCTGGTGAGAGAGACTCAAAGCATGAGAGATTTAATTATGAAGAGATTCTCTATTGCTAGCTTTGGAGATGGAGGTGCCATGTGGTAAGGACCACTAACTGAGAAAAAAATAAAGTGGCTGCAACATTGGGCTCAAACATATATCATGTGCATGGCACAGTGTTGGGCAGTACTTTGTTCTGTTGTACGTAGGGTCCCTATGAGTCAGATCTGACTCCACAGCACCCAACAACAATTGCTGAGAACAGCTGCTGGCTGCTTACTAGCAATGAAATGGGGTCTCCATTCTACAATGGCAAGGGACTGGATTTTGTCAACAATCTGGAAGATCATGGAAACAGAATCCTCCCCAGAGCCCTCAGATAAGAAACCAACCTGATCAGAGAACTTGGCTAACCCATTCTGACTTATTCAAGGAAATGATGAGATAATAAATTATATTCTTTTAATCTGGTAAATGTTTAGTAATTTCTTATGCACCTATGAAAACCTAGTTCTAATGGAAAAGGTGTTAGATTTAAGAAAAAGAAGTCAAGCATTAAAATTGCTAGAATTTGGTGATTGTGTGAAATGGTTGAAAGAAAAAGAGGAACAACTTTAAGATTCTCTCTGAACTCAAAACAATGCAATTAATTGGACAAAAATATGCAAGAAGAATCTTTTTAAGAGTAAAAAGAGGTTTTTTCCTTTGGTTTTTGAATTTTGCTACCCTTGAGATGAAGATATCTAATAAACAAAATCCACAACTGAGGGAAGAATTTGAGTCTGACAAATATACATTTGGAAGTGATTGGCATATTTCCTGTTGAACCCATGGACTGATGAGTGTATCCAGCATAAAGGTGTTCTTCACTGATCAAATCCTTGGGTTTTAGTACTATGGCTTTCTTGATTGAGGAGAGATATAGAGTATTTATGACAATGGGAATGTGTCAGATAATCTATTAAGATTTATCCCATTTTGCTTAGAGTAAAATTATTCTTAATATTCTGGCATAGGAAGTGTGATGTGAATGGCAAAAGATGGCATAAAAGCCATTACTCCCCAATGGTGTGCCTGTGGCAAACTCAGTAATTAATCTGATTATTTTCCTATCAGCACCAGTATCCCTTTCAGGTAGCAACTAATTTATTGCAGTTCATACATATTGGCCATCCTGGTTTGATTTTGAAACCATATCCTTTCAATAACAGGTACATTGAGTTGAAAAAGAGCTTGATTTTTTAAAAAAGATTTTGTTTCTATTTTGCTTACAAATGGTGTTTTCTTATCTGTCTAAAAAGTGTTGTTTGAGATTAGTTGCCCTGCTGAGAACTTGGTGAGATGACAAAAAGTGGTTCTTACAGCCTATAGATTCTCTGAATAACAAATGTTAGGAAACCAGTATAAATAAGGATCTCATTCACTTCTTTGGATGTGGCTAAATGACCTTATGACCACAAATTTGAGGTTCCAGTATTATAATTTCTAGTTCCTCCCCTCAGAAATAGGCACAACTCTTGGAGTTCTAAGAATGATGGCAATAAAATAGAGTCAGTGTAAATGTATAGGAATTGATTTCTTTACAACCAAAAATGAGTAAGATCTGCACAAATTCATGCATATTGCTCATCCACATTTTGTATCAGACTCCCATAGCATCTTGGAGGACATTGAAAACTCTAGAACCTTTGCCTTAGACACAATTTATATGATCCAGCCTAAAAATAGCTTAGGCAATTCCATTTCTGGATCATAGGGTGTTAACACATTAGTCAACCAATAAAAGCTCCCACTGATTTATATAGAGTTGTATCATTGCATCACAGGTGGAGGGGCCCAAATTGTTTTTGGAGAAATATAGGGCTCTGTCTTCAGGATCATGACCCATGAGTCACACCCAGGGTTCCTTAAGCTGAGGCCAGTGGGGATATGGAAGAACTTGGCTGAGACACAGGGATGTGACTCATTAGAAAAGATGAACTGGTTTTGAAAAATAACAAGAACCACCTTCTATTCTCTGCTTACCTACCTTCTTTCCATAACAAGAAGCAGAAGCAGACAAAACAGAAGCAGCAGCAGATGAAGATGGAGGAGGAGGGAGAGGAGGAGGAAGAGGAGGAGGAGGAGGAGGAGGAGGAGGAGGAGGAGGAGGGAAACCTAGGACATTTTAAAGTGCTTATAAGATGTATAAACTTATCATTATGCACTTTTAGAGCTCTTGTTCCATTCTGCTATCAGAAGCAATGGTCAGTTATCCTCTGAAGAACAGATTAACAAAATGATACTTCCTTCACTTTAAAAAATCACTTGCCAAATTTATACAATAAAATGAGTAAAGTTGTGATAAATTCATATGATATGATATCTAGGACTAAGTTTTGTAAGCATTTGAGGGACTCTGTTTTATAATTTATGAGGCTTGTTAGCAGAAAGTATTTTAAGGTCATTGTTGACTTACTATTGCCAATGCAGTGACAGGTGACCTGCACCCAGAGTGACACTAGATGTGTGAATGGTAGTGACTGTCACATGTTCCTATGTGCAAGGGGAAGACTGTAATCTTTGGAAAGGTAAGTCATATGTGATTTTGGTCAAAGAGAACAGCACTCTGATTTCCAGCCCCCAGACCTCTAATTACATGATTTTCTCTTTTCTTTTCTTTTCTTTTCTTTTTTTTCTTTTATCTTTTCCCTTTCCTTCCCTCCCTTGCCTTATCCCTTCCTTCCTACCTTCCTTCCTTCCCTTCTCCCCACTCCCACTCTCTCTCACTCTCTTATTCTCTCTTTTTTTGTCTCTCTCTTTTGGCATGGTCCAAACTTGTCTTGAAGTCATGGTTCTCCCTCTTCAGTCTCCCAAATACTGGGATTATAGGTATGGACCACCATGCCCAGCTTTATTTCATGATTTTTAAAAATTAAACTGAAGATACTTTTAACACCTTAATATTTGAGCATCCATTTCTATGACTGCTGAGTTTTATTCTAAAAAAATATGTGAACAACTATAATTCCAAATATCAAAGGCTTGTCATTATCTTCTTCTAATTTTGGATTTTAGGCTTAGGAACTTCACAATATATGGAGAAAGAATGGGAGGAAAGCTTGTCTGCAGGAAAGAAGTGAGTGGAGACAAGGCAGACATTTTGGGAATGGCTGTGATTTGAATGTTCTCTTCCTCTAGTCAAGTTGGGTGGGCAGCTGGCCTTAAGAATACCCTATCTAAGCGCCATGCGCAGTGGCACATGCCTGTAATCCCAGCAGCTCCAGAGGCAGAGGCGGGAGGATCGCAAGTTTGTGACCAGAGGCAGTCAGCATAATTTAGGGAGACCCTGTCTCAAAAAGTGAAATAAAAAAAAAAAAGCTGGGGGCGCAGCTCAGTGGTCCAGCACTTGCAATGCATGCAGGCACAAGGCCCTGGGTTCAACCCCCAGTACCGCAAAAAAAAAAAAAAAAAAAAAAAAAGAACACCTTATCTACACCTCTCTCAATGACTGGCATGTGCATGCTGGAGGTTGGAACCTGCTTCCTGTCCCAGGTCTCCTCCTGACCTGGCATTGCCTATGCTGCCATGTAGCTGGGAAGCATCATTTTTCTTTCACATTCATTTGCCACCCCCCCCACCTCACCAAGCACATTCTCTGACTTCATTCTCTTCTGCACAGCTTTTATCCATCTCTCAGTCTCATCTCCACTGAAAGGTCCTACTTCATCTAGTTCATGTGGCACCACCATCTTGCCTACCTGAATGACTGCCACAGTGGTCTCTCTGCTCCTACCATTTGCCACCATAGGTTATTCTACTGGACCCAGAGAATAGTTTAAAAAACTAAACAAGATATTATTTTCCCTTGTTGGAATCCTTCAGTGGCTTACACTCAGCTTTGCCTACAAGATTTTAGCTACTTGGCATCACCAGCCACACAAGCCTTCAGACATTTTGTCAGAAGTGCCAAGCTGGTTGTCACCACAGGGCCTTTGTAGATGCTGCTTCCCCACTGAGCTTAAAGACCAAACATAGTCTCTGGTCTCACAGAATCTGCAGCACTTACTACAATATGAGTGCCTTATTTGTGCCTGCCCTTCCAGCTGGACGTGAGGAGCATTGTGATTGAGTAAAGAAATAGCATCTCTGCATTTCCAGGGCTAGTACAAGACCCTTCCCCAAAGCAGGTGCTCCATAACTGCTTGCCAACCACTTCCTAGAAAAAATGTGTTAATTGTTGGTTTCTGATCATTCTATTTCCTTACTTGTCTTTCCCAGCAAAGTGGTTGCTTATGTATTTACTTACAGTTCACACTTGATTCATACATTGTCTCTTCCCTATTTCATAATGTTTGTGTGTGCTATATCTTCTGCCAGGGCCAACAATGTCACAGGTCTTCTGGCTAAGCAGTGAAGGGTAGTTTTAGGAATGGTGACTGTTTCTTCATGATGTCTATAGGATTTTGCATATGCATGGGCCAATGCCCTTTGGGCCCTCAATGAGTATTTGTTGGGTGGGTGGGTAGATGTACAGATAGATGGATGGATGGTGGGTAGATGGATGGATGGATGGATGGATGGACAGTTAGATTGGTGGATGGGTGGATAGATATATAGATTTATGTAGATATGGATGGATATATGTGTAGATGTATGGATGGATAGTTGGACTGATGGTGAGGTAGATAGGTATACATATAGATGTGTGAATGTATATAGATATGGATGGACAGATGGATGAATAGATGGTATAGATGGGTGGGTGGATGTATAGATGGATGGATGGTAGACAAATATACTGAAGGATGGTGGTCTGCAGTTGTAGGCAATATTTTTTAAGCCTATGTTTTTCTATAAACGATTTCCCTCCACCCAGTGAATGAATTGTCAAATCCCTAGTTCCTTAGGGGCACTGTCATGCCAAACATCTGCTTGTTGTTGTTGTTGTTAGGTGCCGTCGAGTCGAGTCCGACTCATAGCGACCCTATGTACAGTAGATCGAAACACTTGCCGATTCTGTGCCAGGCAAACAATCTTATTTATGTTTAAGCCCATTGTTGCAGACACTGTGTCAATCCATCTGGTGGAGGATTTTCCTCTTTTGCATTGACCTGCCACTCTTCCAAACATGATGTCCTTCTCCAGGGATTGTTCTCTCCTGACTACATGTCCGAAATATGTAAGACGCAGTCTGGCCATTCTTGCTTCCAAGGAGCACTCTGGTTGTACTTGTCTAGGACAGATATGTTGGTTCTTTTGGCAGTCCATGGTATATTCAATAGACTTCTCCAGCACCACAATTCAAAAACATCAATTCTTTTTCTGTCTCTCTTGTTCAATGTCCAGCTTTCACAACCATATGATGCCACTGAAAATACCATGGCATGGGTCAGACGCACCTTCGTCTTCAATGGGACATCTTTGCTTTCAATACTCTAAAGAGATTTTTTGCCACAGCTTTTCCTAGAGCAATGTGTCTTTTGACTTCTTGACTGCTGCTTCCACGGGTGTTGATTATAGAGCCAAGCAAAGCAAAATCTTGGACAACCTCAATCTTTTCTCCATTTATTGTGAAGTTGCGTGCTGACCCAGTCATAAGGATTTTTGTTTTGTTGATGTTTAGTCGTAACCCATATTGAAGGCTATGATCTTTGATCTTCATCAGTAAATGTTTTAAATCCTCTTCATTTTCAGCAAGCAAAG
>VMDO01023200.1:0-32090 GCA_007922755.1 Pedetes capensis
CTTCTTCTTCTTCTTCTTCTTCTTCTTCTTCTTCTTCTTCTTTTGCAGTACTGGGGTTTGAACCCAGGGCCTTGAGCTTGCATGCTTTGCAAGTGCTGTACCACTAAGCTGTACCCTCAGCCCATTTTTTAACTTTTTGAGAGAGGACTCGCTAAATTATGTAGACTGCCTCTGGTCTTGAACTTGTGATCCTCCTGCCTCTGCCTCCCGAGTTGCTGGGGTTATAGACGGGTGCCACCATGCCTGACAGGTCTGATGTCTTTTATTTCTTTTACTTGCTTGATTGCTCTGGCTAGGACTTCCAGTACTATTTTACATAGATGTAGTGAAAGTACACATCCTTATCTTCTTCCTTATCTTAGAGGAAAAGCTTTCAACTTTTCACCATAAAGTGTGATGTTAATTGTGGGCTTGTTGCATATGGGTTTATCATATTGAGGAGCATTCCTTCTATACATAATTTGTTTACAGTTTTTTTTATCACGGAAAGATGTGTTTATCAAGTGCTTTTTCCGCATCTATTGAGATGATTGTATAGCTTTTGTCCTTTGTTAACTTGGGGAATCACATACTAGCAAGTGAACTTCAACAGCACATTAAAAAGATCACTCCCCACAATCAAGTAGAATTTATCCATGGAATGCAAGGATAGATGAATATACGCAAATCAATAAATGTGCCTCATTCAACTAACAAAAAAAGTGAGTTTTAATCACATAAGTAGCTCAGGAAGAATCCAGGGAAACTTCATGATGGGTTCCTGAGACAGTTCCTTGAAAAGTAGGGTTGGAGATGGGCAGAAAGACGTAAGTGCCCAGTTCAAAGCCAAGGGATAGCATTTCACAGAAATATGGCACTTCTATGGATCTGCCAGTTATTCCATGGGGCTGGACTGAGCAGCAGACATCGACTAGTGGCAATCACTGGAGAAGCTTCTGACCCAACTGTGAAAATATTTCTTGCTGGCCTGGTGGAGCAGAGGGGAGCAAAGGGAAACACAAAATTGCTGAGAGCTACACAGGCTTCTCCATATGTTTTGTGCCTGACGCAACATTTTATTCTAGACCATCTGACAATAATTGCCACAACTGTTAGGTGCTGTCGAGTCGATTTGGACTCTTAGTGAGGCTCATAGGGTTTTCAATGGCTGATTGTTTTGGGATTGTTTTGAAAGTGGACTGCTACATCCTTTTCCCAATTGCCACAATTAAGTCTAAAATATTAGACACAGATCTTGCTCCTAAAAGAATATACTCCCATTAACCTTTTAAAGCTCTTTATTTAAAGGTGTTATGCTTATGAAGTACTTTAAATAAAGAGGAAGCATCAAATTGCCCTCTGTGTGCTGTTGTTACTTGATTACATCATGTTTACTGTGCCCACCCACTTCTCCTTCCCCTGCTCACTTCACCTGTCCTCCTCTTTCCTACCACCTTCTGTCCTCCTTTCTCTCCCTTCCTTCCCTCTTTTCACCTCATTTCCTTCTACCTCTTTACCTCTCTAACTCTAGTTATTATTAAAGCCAACCATCACAGATATGGCACACTTTAAAACAAATTTTCTTTTCTTTTCTTTTCCATTACTAGAGGATCGAACCCAGGGCATGCTAACACTAAGCTGCACCCCACACCCCCCTTTTTTATTTTTTATTTTGAGACAGGGTGTTGCTAAATGGTGGAGGGTGCCACTGGCCTCAGACTCACAATCCTCTTGCCTCAGCCTCCTGAGTTGCTTGGCTTACAGGTGTGCCCGTGGCTCATGGCTAAAACAAATTTTCATAATTTAGGTTTCATATTTTCATGTTAATTTCCTTGTCACATTGGTCACAATTTTGTATCACAGTCATCTCAAATACAGCACAGTTCATAGGTGCATGGTATAATTTATATTCATTCATTGAATTAATAACCAAGTGAATGACTAAATGAATACATGAATAAACATTAATTATTTTGGTTTTGGTTTGTGCAAAACAGGTATGGGAGTGCAATTGCATAGGAGGAATAACTTCTAATATTCTACAACACAGTAGGATAATGACGGTTGATGACAATTAATCACATATTTTAAAATAGCTGATAGAGAGGATTTTGAATGTTCCTAATGCAGAGAAGTCTACAGCTACACAACCCTGGCATTTGATCCCATCAGATGTTGGAAGCTAAGCAGGGTCAGGCCTGGTTAGTATATGGATGGGAAACCACCTGGGAATACCAGGTGCTATAGACTTGGGAGAAAGACCTGGCAGCATACTCTGGAAACTGTCAACCATTGAAACCCCTATGAATAGCAGAGAAACACTGACAATAGTGCCAGGCATGGCACAGTGTCAAGTAGTGTTTCGTTCTGTTATACGTAGGGTGGCTATGAGTCAGACCCAACTTGACGGCACCAAACAACAAGTGCAGAGAAATGATAAATGCTTGAGATGATAGATATTCCAATTACCCTGATACAGTCTACACTTTATATACACATATTGTAATATCACACTGTAGCCCCAAAATATGTGTAATTGCTGTGTGTCAATTAAAAATTATAAAAACACATGTAAAGAGGGTGAATGAAGTGTAGAGCTATTAAGGAACCTGAACAGCAGAGGGCAGCAAAAGTTTGCTTTTATTTCCCCCAAACCTGAGTTCAACATGATCTAATCAAATGCTTTGGCTTTATGTGAGAAAGAGAAGAGAGACAGAGAGAGAAAGGGTTTAAGAGTATATAATGTACAGGTCAATTCTAAAGTGATAAGTATACTCTGCTGCAATTTACTTTAGTTGGTTAGAGAATAATGTGCATGACTTTTCAGGGTTCTTTCCTAAAGGACCCCAAACAGTTCATAGTTGTATACTAATGACCAGAAGGTGGCAGTACGTCTTATGAGTTGGGAATATAGGACTAGATTTTTTGGGGGGAAAATAAAGAATGTGTAGGAAATGAAATCATCAGTTAAAAACTAAAGAACTAATTAAATAGAAGATTAAACCTTCCATGTCTCAAATATAAATTAAAAGAAAGTAGAATTTTAACCACAGGTATATAGTTCATTTTGAA
Organism: Pedetes capensis; assembly: GCA_007922755.1. NCBI lineage: Eukaryota > Metazoa > Chordata > Mammalia > Rodentia > Pedetidae > Pedetes > Pedetes capensis. The sequence continues at coordinate 3,052 of VMDO01023200.1, forward strand.
GCAAGGTGATTATTAAAATATTGTCAAATGTCAAATTTAAGCCCTACCAAAATGGAGCTGCAATTGATGGAGATCATTTGTGTTTTACTATGTATTTTTAGAGTGTTCTTTTATCATATTTTTCAGATTGATTAATTCCCAGATGTCAGCCAAGAGAAAGATAATCACACACAGACACAATGCTTTTGATTACTAATTAATAGTGCCAAATGATTTTCCGGTTGTCCTTGGCTACATTATTTAAGTGTCAACAGAGTAACTCGGAGTATCTTATGTATTATCAGGTCTTTGCCTTTTCTAAACATTTAGCTGCTTTGGTTGAATATTTGCAATCAGATAAAAACAGTAACAGTGTCTGTAGTCAGGCTACTTGTGGTGCAAAGGAAAATGCAGACCCACTGGTTTCTGAGAGTGACAGCCCTTGACCTGAAACTTCAAACACGCCTGTGAAACATGCAGCTGGGTGAAGGAGCAGAGGCCATCTAGCACTTAGTTTCTTTTCAGATCTTCCAGTCCTTAGTCATTCAGGTAAGTAAAAACTGCTTCAATGGGAATAAAAAACATTCCCTTGCATTTCTATGTAAAACAAAAAAACCCCGTCTTTGCTGTTTGATTTCCCACATAAAGCCCAACTTGGATTTCACTACAATAACAAAGAGCACTAGAAAAAACAAAGGGGCATATTTGTTTAAATTGCTATTTGCGCCCAAAGAAACTGCCTGATGGGGTTATATCACTGGGTCAGGCTGCCCTCTTGTTTTTGCTAAAGTTGAATCATGGGTAGATGAATTCAGGAAGACTGGGGAGGGGGTTAGAATCTTTGAACATAATGATGTTCATAGTGATGTTCAAAAATTCTAAGCCCACCCAGCCTTCCTGAATGAAAATAGCGATTTTCATAAAATCCTTCCTGAAAAAACTAGGTAGCCCTACTCTCTCGACATAAATCCAATCCATACATGATTCTAATCCTAACCTGCATCTGAATTTGTAACCCCCTAAAGCTGTTGAAAGGATTCAGATTAGAATTGAGAATATATAGTATTTCTGAGCTCTTTTAGTTGATTAGCAACTGAAAGATACATCAGAAAGGGATTGGAAATATTGAAAAATGGTCAGCTGCTAGGGAGTGACCCTTAGATTTAATTTTATTTCCAAAGAAAAACACTGTTCCATATGGGAGAAAATATGGTACAAAAGCATGGTCTAGAGCCATGGTCTCTGACTCCAGACCATGTAGTGTTAAATCTCGCCACACTCTGCTTCAATTTCCTCATCTGTAAAGTTAGGATGACTATACAGGGTTAGCCTGCAGCTGTAGCACTGTGGCAACTAATCCTGTCAGATCTTGGAAGTTAAGTAGGGTGGGGCCTGGTTAGTACTTTGATGGGAGACCTCCAGGGAACACCAGGTGCTGTAGGCTTGGGAGAAGGACCTGGCAACCCCCTCCCCCAAAAATCAGTCTGCCATCGAAAACCTTATGAATAGCAGAGAAGCACTGTATGTAGGGTTGCTATGAGGTCACTATGAGTCGGACACTGACTCCACTGCACCTAACAACAACAAAAACAACACAGGGCGGGTGTGAGAGTTTAAATTTATATTTGTAAAGCACTTGGAACATGGTAAGTGCTATATGTGATGATGATAGTGGTGATCAGGGTGGTGGTGTACCAGGTACTACAGGTACTCTACGAGTACAGAGACTGATAAAATATTGTCTCTGCCTTTGGAAAGCTAAATCTTTTAGGACAAATCAGGTGAATAAATAAAAGCAAATTATTACAGGAGAAATAGGAGGCTATAGAGTTTGAGGATTGATGGAGACAAGGAATAGTATGGTAAATCTGGCTCAAGTAAGAGTGAGAGATGCCTTCTTTGTGTTCACAGGTAAGAAAAGGAGGCAAGGAGAGGCTTTTAAACATGGACTGAGGCTGGGCTGGGGAATGCACATCTGAAGCCACCAAAGTCAGAACCAGTGTAGTACCTTTACCAAGCTGCCAGGACCGGAATGTGATTAGAGCATGTGCTATGAGAAATGAAGCAGTACAGGCAGACACAGGTCAGAGCACAGTATTGTGAATAGGGACCTGTGGGCTGAATTTGGGAATTAGATGAGTTTCCTTTGGCTCACTCAGGGTTTTTTCTTTTTAAAAATAAGGTGTATCCAGATGCTGTGGAACACATGCCTAATCCCAGCTACTTGGGAAGCAGAGACAGGAGGATTGCAAGTTCAAGGCCAGAGGCAGCCTGCACAACTTAGCAAGACCCTCTCTCAAAACTAAAAAACAAAAAAAGGGAGCCAGGCATACTGGCTCATGGCTGTAATCCTAATGACCTCAGAGGTGGGGCAGAAGGACTGTGAGTTTGAGGCCAGATGCGGCCTGTGTAATTTAGTGAGATACTGACTCAAGATAAAAAAAAAAAAAAAAGTAGAAAAAATGGACTGAGTTTGCATCCCAGTGGCAGAGTACTTGCAAAGTATTTACGATGCCCTTGGTTCAACCTCCAAGTACTGCAAAAATAAAACAAAATAAAATAAAATAAATGATGGAAAACTTTCCAAGGGCAGAGCTCTGTGGTATATATGAGTCCCTGGCCTCAGTCCCGCAGGACTGCACAAAATAAACAAATAAATAAGTTAAGACAGATAAAGAAAGAAAAGTATGTTACTGTTAGATATCATTTAGTTGGGTCCGACTCACGGTGCTTCTTGTTTTGGGACTGGGCTGCCTGGTCCTTCTCCCATTTTTGCAGTGCTGGGGATCGAACCCAGGGCCTCAGAGAACACAGAGCGGCTGAACCCCAGACCCATAAAATTTGAGATCTTTTATGTGGAAAAAATCTGGATTTCCAGGGTTTCTAGAAAATTCAGAGTGTCTGGTGTTTTTCCAGTTCCAGCACATGTCAATAGACAATATGCACACTCCCCTGTTTGTCCCAGACCTCTCCCCATCCCATTCTGTCATTAATCTTACCTCTAATCCCATGAACAGTGGGGTCTGTGATTTTGTATAACCCTCTAAGGAGCTCTGATTTTATTCCATAGAGCATGGAGAACATTGACGAGTTTTAAGCAGAAGATTCTATTGTTATTTCATTTGTATTTTTGTGTGGAGGATAGATTGAAGGACAAGATGCTAAATTGTTTTCAATTTTTTATAAAAGTTTTATCATAAGCAGTGACTGGATATATGTAATGACAATCGAGTGTCTCTAGATTTTATTACTGGTTTTATTAGAAAACAAAAACCATTCTTTGAAAATTATAATCTTGAATCTTGTTATAGAGGAATGATCACTCTTCCAGTCAACTGTGTATTATTTTTATTTTTAGAGGTATATAAGAGGTCTGGGTGTCTGGTCTCATCAGATCTTGGAAGTTAAGCAGGGTCCAGTCAAGCCTGGTTAGTCCTTGGATGGGAGACCGCCTGGGAATACAGGCTGCTGTAGGCTTAGGAGAAGGACCCGGCAGCCCACTTCCCATCAGCCATCAAAAGCCCTATGCATAGCAGAGAAGCACTGATATAGTTCAGGGCATGGCCCAGTGTTGGGTAATGTTTCATTGTATTGTACATAAGGTTGCTATGAGATGGACCAGACTTGACGGCACCTAACAAAACAACAAGAAGTCTAGAATTTTAAGAGAATAACTCATTCTAATTTGGCAGCTCCTTTAAGGATCAACAGATGATACCTTTGGAATTGATAATGAAGAAGTAAAATCAGATCTTAAACACATCTAGAAAAGGTCTAAAGGAAATGAATGTATTTTATTAGGGGAGGGGGCTAGTACAACAGTTACTAAAATGCAGCAGAATATTTCCGATGGAGTATATTTGCTATCTAAAATCTGTTCTTCATAATAGAGACAACCTTGTTTTTGGATAATCTATGACTTTCTTGGGTAAAGGCACACAACTTAAATTGGATTGATGGATACAAACAAATCCAGGGCTATTCTTCCTTATGATTAAGGGTCTGGGACATTAGCAGAGGCAGAGCAGAAGCTGTTGTGCTTGAATCTGATTTCAGAATGATGCAGATGTTCATGAAGCATCTCACATCTAGTTCCCTTTGGTCCACAGAGTGGGGAGATAGGGATGTTAATTAAGCATGAGAAAGAGGACAAACTCATCTTATACTCATTCAGTGGCTTTCTGTGAAAACATTCCTTGGTTCTGAGCAGGAGAGTGTGATTTTTTTTAGAAAAACAGAACCAATAGAATGTGTATGTGTGTACACATACATCTGTGTGTATATGTATATATACATATATCAACCAATAGAATGTGTGTGCATGTGCATACACGTGTACACATATACATATTTTTATATATTATATTTATATACATATTTATATATACATATGTATATTTGTATGCATCTATCTCTATCTGGTTGTGGCAGTTGTCACAATTTGTGGGCCAGGTCAGCACTCTAGATATCCAGAGAAGAACAGATGCAACAGTCTTGAGTCTGAAGGCTATCTGGAAGCAGAATTTCTTTTTCCTTGAGGGACCCCAGTCTTTTCTCTTAAACCCTTCAACTGATTGTATGAAGTTTACCCACATTTTGGAGAGTCATCTGCTTTATTTAATGTCTACAAACTTAAATGTTAATCAAATTAACATTAAGGTAAAAGATACCTTCACAACAGCATCTACACTGGTATTTGATCAAACAACAGGGCTGCACAGCCTAGCTAAGATGATATATGAAATTAATATCAGGGCACAGGCTAGTCTGAGAGATATAGGTTGAAGAGGAGAGGAAGATCCTGCTGCTGAGCTACGTCCATCACTGAGAGACGAATTTCAATTTAAGAGTTACATCCAGTATTCCCACGTGGAGCACCTGCTGAATGTGAAGTTCTTTGCCAATTGTTTTCTGCTTTGAATGTCTGTTGCTCATGTTAATACTTGGAGGAGCAGTGCAGGTACAAACAGACACCCTGGGAGGCAGCTCAGTTTGGTGGACAGGGCACTGGATGGGCAGAGAAGAGCATTTGTTCCATATGTGTGACCTTGACAAGTTACATTCTTCAACACATTCATTGATTCATTGCAGAGTCTATTTTACCAAACCCCACCAACTCTCTGAACCTTATTACATGTATCTGTAAAACCAGCGCAATTAATAGATGCCCCAAGATTTAATGGAATAAAATATATAACATTTTTGATATATTATAAGTTACCAACAAATATTGCTTGCCTTTCTTCCCTATCACACTGCAAAGGAAAGTGCGGTGCAAGAAACCATGAAATGAGAGGCAAAGTGAAGCAGATGCCCCAGGCATGAGTGCCACACACCCAGTCAGCAGCCTGACCCATGGACTGTAGGGAAAGATCTGTGGGCAGGTAAGGCTTCCCACTGAACTGACTTGGTAAAAATGAGGTACTGTGCCTGATATCTAGAATCACGATTGAACGACTATAAAATCATAGTGATTTTCACCCTTTTCCATCCCTTATGCTATATTCTCCACTTATTACTTTGAGTTTTGAATTTTAAACAATGTTCTTAAATTCTAAAATCCCATGCTTAAAAAATCCTAAATGATCTAAGAGGGTATCACAAGAAAATAATGACCAGGTTCTTATATAAGGCAAGTTCAAGTGCATGAGCTTGAACACACACTTTGTATACCTTCTCTGAGCTATATTGCTCTAAAGTAGAAATCAGAGCTGCTCAAATTCCTGTTATGGTCTGTTAGCTCACCTGCTGAACAGGCTATACTTTGCCAATAACTTCCCATACAAATTTGGGTTGATATAACACTACTTTACTCCCAATGCATTATCAGGCGTGTGTGTGTGTGTGTGTGTGTGTGTGTGTGTGTGTGTGTGTGTGTATTCTACAGGGTACCTGTAGTAGGTTCACAAATGTCTAGTGAAGAGAAAGAGAAATTTTTATGGTTTGTCAATGGCTTTATTAACATTAATCTACAACAAGTTTTCTGGTTTATTTGGGGTGTGTGGGTAAAGGATAGAGAGGGGATCACATAAGATACCTTACTACGTTAAAGGTCAATTTATTGTTTTACTCAATGAGTTGGTTGAAGTAGATCATTATTATTATTTTTTAAATTTGGATGGTCAATGGTAACTTCACATACTATAAAAAATATTGTTGTTGTTGTTGAGTACTGTGGAATCAGATCCAACTTATAGTGACACTATGTACAACAGAACAAAACACTATCCAACAGTGTGCCATGCACACAATCTTTTTATGTTTGAGCCCACTGTTGCAGACACTGTTTCTTCTCATTTTGAGTCACACCACATCAACAAAAGGAGATCACAGGGGCTTTACTCCATTACTGTCATTAAGGTCTCTTGTACTTTGAGGAGTCAACTCTTCCCAAGTTGTTTCTTGAATGCCTTCCAGCCTGGGGGGGATCATTTTCTATTTGACAATGCCATGGTATTTTCAGCCGCACCATAGGGTTGTTATAGCTGTACCTTGAATAAGGAAGATAAGAAAAGAATTGATGTTTTTGAATTGTGGTGCTGGAGACAAATATTGAATATACTATGAACTGCCAAAGAACCCAACGGATCTGTCCTAGAAGAATCATGTCCTAGAAGATATTACCTAGAAGATCTGTCCTAGAAGAAGAGCAACCAGAGTGCTCCTTGGAAGCAAAGGTTGCTAGACTGTGTCTTACATACTTTGGATATGTTGTCAGGAGGAACCAAACCCTGGAGAAGGACATCATGTTTGGGAGTGTGGCAGGTCAATGAAAAAAGGGAAGACCCTCAACTAGGTGGATTCACACAGTGCCTACAACAATGGACTTAAACAAAAAAGATTGTGTGCCTAGCACAGAACTGGGTAGTGTTTCATTCTGTTGTACACAAGGTCACTATGAATCAGACTTAACTCGATGGCTCCTAATTATATCATCAACAATAACAACATATTTGACAGTGCTTCTCTGCTATTCACAGGGTTTTCAATGGCTACTTGTTTCAGGAGTGGGCTGTTGGGTCTTTCTCCCTACTTTGATTTTGTCTGGAAGGTCAGCTGAAACATGTCCACCCATGGGTGGCCCTGCCGGTATCTGAAATACCTGTGGCATAGTTTTCAGCATCACAGTAACATGCAAGCCCACACAGCATGATAAACTGACAGACACGTGGATGAAAAAAATTATTATTAGTAGACAACAACAGGAAATCTGATACTGGGAGCTCTGTAACTTCGTGGAGTTTGGGGCAAGTGAACCAAACCAAGTCCTAATCCCCAAGCAGATTCACTAGTCCTCAGAGAAACCAAGATGATGAGGCTCCAGGGGACTAGGTCATGACTGGAGGATAATTATGAAGAGACCATATGATAACCATAAATATGGTTAGTTTGGCTGCTCCTAACTGTGGGTCCAGAGCACATTGATAAATGCATGGCTGATGAACCCAGCAAACCAACCTCATTGGAGCTGTGCCACTGGTGGGGGAGGGCCATTTGCAAACATAGCCATGAAGAATGCAAGCTTGTGTAAATGTCAGGCTAGCACACATGGGAAATAAAGACTTCAAAATGAGTTACTCAGAGGAGACGTTAGAAAGATCAAGAAGAGATAAAGATAGAGGTGTGGCAAGTGATATAGCAAAAGAGATTTCTTGGCACACATGTCTGTTACTGCCTTGAGCATACAAGCAGTCCTCTGCAAATGCTCATTGAGTGAGTTGAAACCTAGGCCCCCCATCAAAACAAAACAAAAAACAAAAACAAAACAGAAAGAACTCACAAAAGCCCTAAAAGCAATTCCTCAGGGAAATAGTGAAGCTACCCAAAGATAAGGAAGGAGGGAAGGAGTTGAAAGAAACGCAAAAAATTGTATAAAATCAGGCGATTTCATTTTATTGAAGGATTCACCAAACTGTTTTCTGAGAATACTTGCAACATATGGCAGTATGACATGTAGCTAAACATGTCTTATAAAATTCTGTCGTTTACTTGTGAAAACAGCATGAAATAGGTACTCATACCATGCCCACTGAACAGATAAGGAAATTGCAGCTTAGAGAAAATAAACAGCCTCCTGGAGGGCAAATAGTTGGCTGATGTCAGAATCAGATTGGGACCAGGTCAGGGTGAAGCCTGGGGTTTCAGTCTTATGTATGGCATACCTTCTGCCCAAGGCTATGGGCAAGATGACCATAAGGCTTAGGTTACGTGGTCAGCTCAGCTTTACACCTATTGTTCTGGGGATATTTATTAAATCAACTTTTTTCTTTCAAAATTGTCCAAGATTGAAAAATAAGTTAGAAGCCACATGAGCTATAGATTCACTCAAATGAACGACACAGATTTTGGCCATGAAGAGACTAATGGTCTAGTGAAGGAAATTAATCTGCAAGCAAATAATTGTAATTCAAAACAGAGCAGAGGAGCCAAGTGCGGAGCTTATGCCCCAGAAGCAATTAATTCTACTCCGTGAGTGGATGCAAACAAATAGTCTTTGGAAAGAATGAGGGTGTAGTTTTCCCCAACATTTTCTGTGAGAGTACACTAGAAATAATTCCTGAAAAGGGATCTTAATAACTGGACAGGACCAATTAGAAGTGCTAATATTCTAATCTTTCACCTTACGTTGAAATGAAATTCTAGCAAAATTCCTAAAACTTCAAAGAAGTAAATCTCCATTCCTATGCCAGCTAGCAGATACTTCTTGGTCTTTGTACTCTATATAATCACTTTAAAGAAAACCGGAAAAACATCCATTGAAAAAACATATACTTTAAGTTTTTAAAATTGAGGTCTGTGAGATTGTTTCTAAACCATTGTTCAAATTGAGTGGTGATGTCATTTGTGTGTGTGTGTGTTTTTTTTTTTTTTTTTAGATAAAGTCTTCCTATGTAGCCTGGCCTCAAACTCTCAATCTTCCTACCTCCATTTTTCAAGTGCTGGGATTGCCCATGTGCACCACTAGGGCTGGCTTCAAAATGTCCGTTGTCTTAATGAAAGCTTTCTTTATGCCCTTTCCAAGCAGAGCCACTTTTAAAAACATTAAGTATAAGACTTTTGGTTTTTAGGTAAGTACCAACTGGTAGAGGTACACTTCATATATCATCAGGTAATATATAATGTTATATATATTATATGTAAATTTCTCCCTCACTATAGCAATATCTCTTCATATATATTAAATTTATTCTATCGTAAATTACATATATAATTTTTTCTCAGCATACCATTAAAGAGAATTAATTCAAACCAGGCGCTATGGTGCATTCCTGTAATCCCAAGGACTGGGAAAGCTGAGGCAGGAAGATTGAGAGTTTGAGGCCTGAGGCAACCTAGCAACTTAGCAAAACCCTGCCTCAAAATAAAAAATAAAAAGGGGGTTTGAGGGTGTGGGTCTGTGATGGAGGCTCACGTACAGAAAAAGAAAAAAGATAGTTTAATAGTGTTTTGTCTACTTTGGAGAAAAAAATCCCATTAGGAGAATTTAAAATGTTTTAAAAATGTGTTTCTAAGTAAATTTTCCTTTTTAAAAGAAATTGAGTTTTTATAAGACATTCTTACTTATGGATACAGTATTATAATTCAATACATGTATGCAATATGTAGTGATCAAGCCAGAGTAATTAGTATTTCCATCTTTTCAAATATTATTGTTGCTTTGTGTTGGGAGGCTTCAAACTTAGGTTTTAACCATTGCCCTTCTCACCTGGCCGCTGAGATAAAGCAAGACCTACAGTTGAAATGACAAGCAAAGTTGAGGAGTGTGAACCCACCTTAGCCTCCATCCTCTCTCACCAGCCCGATTGCCTCACTGCAGGTCAGTCATGAGGAATGTACTTCTGGGGCCTCACCCTTAAGGGAATTTGCTTGGTTAGTAGGTAGCCAGGTTAAATTAATGACTTCCTTCTATCTATGCGACAACTTGCTGAATAGTTTGTACACATTCAGGCCACTGAGACAAAATCTAAAGAGACAAAAAAAAAAAAAAAAAAAAAAAAAAAAAAAAAAAAAAAAAAAAAAAAAAAAAAAAAAAAAAAAAAAAAAAAAAAAAAAAAAAAAAATTAATGAAGTCCAAACAGTTGCAACTACTTCTAGACCATAAAAGTGATTTCTAACCCAAAGATGAATCAGCTGAGCTTTCTTAAGTGAAAATTAGTCTTTGTATATTTGCTTTTTCCTTCTCCTTTCTTAGGTCTCTTACTATTGCTGAAAACTTGTAGAAAAAGTCCTTGAAATATTTAAATCTTGTTGTTGTTAGGTGCTGTCAAGTCGGTGTCCGACATATAGTGACCCTAAGTACAACAGACCAAATATTATTGTCAGTGCTTCTGTGATAGTCATACGATTTTCAGTGACATTTAAATTTTGAAAAATTAAATTTGAAAAATTGAGAAAAAGAATTTTGATTCTTAGGCATGGTCTAGAGAGGAGGAATAGTTGGAAATGATAAATCAGTATTTGGGGGTCAACTGAAAACGTCACCACAGTCCTATGGTCCTACATTGTGCAAGAGAAACCAGTGGATTATTTCTCTAAAAAGAATCTAAATTGAGTGTATGTGCAGGATGACACTCTGGTTCACCTTTGTTGAATGAAAGCAAAAGAGATTGGTATACCATCAAGTAAAAATGCTCAAGGTAGAATTTCCTGTAGGCTTTTATTTATGAAAGGAAAAAACCCCAACTGTTGTAACACATTTTTCCCAACCTGTGCTTCTGCAATCAAGAAAGGCATGATTTTCTATAATTTGTAGTTTTTGCTCCAGCGTGGGAGTGTTCACTTACAGCAGAGTGCAGAGTATTCACCAGGTAAATGAGAACGCATGATCAAAATCTTTATTCCAGCATCCTGTGCACCATAGAGCTGACTGTTCCTGAGGGCTTGCTGCATTAACTCTTCCTTAATGGAGGTATAGTTAAAACTGGTTCATCAGGAATAATAAGGGGAGTGGAGTGCTAATCCTTGTTTGTCCAGGTGCTTTTCTAACTTAATAATTCTCAAAGAGAAATCACCACAGAATCTTGCAAAGTACCACAGAGACATGTTGTTGACCTTTAGCTTTATCTGAGTGGAAAAGGTTGCAGAAAATTCCTTGTTTTTACAACAATTTAAGCAATGTCACAAACATAAAGAACAGTTTGGTAAAGAAAAATTATCCTTATTTCTGTCATTATGGGGCCAGATTGCCTGGGTTGGATTTCTGCCTGTGCTCCTCTATAGCAGACGTTGAAAAAACTTATTAAAACTCTTTTTCGCTTCAATTTCCTCACTTACAAGATGGAGTTATTAATACCTACTTAGTAAAATCATTTAAGGATTACAATAGATTAAATATACAAAGCTCTTAGAAAAATGTCTGACACATAGTAAGTGTTTAGTAAATACTAGCTACTACTATGACCAGGTTCCGGGCTGGGTTTAGCTCAGTTGGTGGAGGACCAGGGTTTGATCCCCACCACTGCAAAAGTGGGAGAAGGCCATGGCAATCCACTCCCGAAGCAATCTTGAAACAATCAGCCTTTGAAAAGCCTATGAGGGTCACTATGAATCGGACTTGCCTTGATGGCACCTAACAACAACAACTGTATCTAAAAAGGGAGTTTTCTTTCAAGCTTAGTCCAATTTCCTTATGTTTTTATTGGATATAATCTCAGTACACATATAAATGTAAACTTGTTTTTTCATTTATCTACATAAATATCTTTTCCATGTGGCTACTCTTCATAAGTATTACCTTTAACAGCTCCATGGAGTTGTTGCATCACTATTACTGCAGCAGTCCAAGAATATTTCTTATTGTAACAGTCTCTTTACTATAACTTGTATAGTATACTCCTTTTATTACTTTATAATTATAAATAACGTCACAATGAATATCTTGGAACATTTCAAATTCACTTATTGATTTTCTTTGCTTAGGAAGTATAATTGCTAAAGATAAAATATGAACTTTAAAAAAAAATGACACTTCATGTAACTTTCCAAAATGGCTGCCCTAAATTACAATATCATGAGTATTGTCTTGATATTTTTGCAGCACTTCTTCACTGTCATTTATTGTATCATTTGATAGGTAAAAACTATTATCTGAAATGTTTGTTGCTTTTTGTTTACTTTATTTACAATTTTCATATCATTTGACCACTGAACCATTAGGATCATATTCTCATGCACTTGAATATAGATATTAATCTTTTTTTACTTTCAATGAGAGTTTTCCCTTTCAGTTGGCGTTTTATGATTTGCATATTTTTAACTTTACAATTTTTTGCATAGTTGAGTATATTCCTTTGAATCTTTTTTTTCTTTTTAAAGTGAATCACACCTGGGTTGGCTCCAGATAAGATCATCATGTTGTATTTTCACCTTTTTTCCCTGATAACTAATTTCTTAACTCTACTGTTCGAAGAAAAGTTTTTTTAAAAAAATTATTACCAGGCATGATATTTGCCTAAACATCTGGCATTTGGGTTTTTTTGAGATAATTATTAAAATAAAGAAGAAATACAGCAGGATTCTACTTCATACATAATAAGAATCTGAAAGCAGATAGTGGATTGTCTGAGGACAATGTCTTTGCTTTCCCCTTTGCATTATGTTGCCCCAATTCAAGACAGAAAACTCCAGGAAAGGGAAAAATTTGTGCCCCAAATAGAGCCAGAGTTTAGAACTAAAGACCATGCTGAAGTCTCATTGTCTTTTTGGGCTAGGTGATCTAATTTATCTTTCATTTTCACAAAATTAATCTTAGGCATACCCACTGTTCATGCTTTTAAATTAAGGGATGCTTAATTTGTGCTAGTGTATGCTATAAATACTGATTTCTTAATATAACACTTAAATATGTATATTATTGCATCAATTCCTGGCAAAACTGTTTTAATTTAATTCTTTTCCCCAGCAATAAATAAATAAATAAATAAATAAATAAAAGTGCTATTTGTGAGCATACTTAGCAATAGTTCCAGCCTGGTAAGGTTACAATCCAGAAATGCTAATTAAAAATTTGTCTCATTTGTTATCCACAACAGAACCTTGTGTTTCAATTTCAAGCAGTTAATTTCAGTACATCAAGCATTTATCAATCAACTACTCCACACAAGGCACTATGATAGATGCTGTGGGTTAAAAGATAAATAAGAAAAGGATTCTGCTGGGACAACTTAAAGCTTAGATGTAGACAGACACCTACATAGATGATTGTGACGTAATTTGTTAAGTCCTGAGAATCAGACCATTTACTGCTATGTCAATGATTTCAAGGGCATCTCACAGTCATGGTTAACAGTAACTGTTACTCTTCTCTCCCTTTGATACTGCCCCCATCCAGCTGAAAAGAGCTCTAGAGCCCCATAGGGATCCTCCCTACCACCCTAAAGACCCAGTTCCTCTAACTGCTTCAACACCAACATGGTACCCAACCACCTTATTCCAAGAAGGAAGCTGTGCCGAGGATTGACCTTCCTCCTTTCCCCAAGAGGCCATGAGACTAATCACTATGTTTTAATGATTTTTGGTAGTCCAAACCTCCAGGTCATCACAGGGACTCTCATCTACCCATTTCTGTCTATCACCTTATCCCACCCCAAATCCCTTTCCTTCCTAAACTGCAATCCCTTCCACTGTGGAAGGGATTGAAACTCAGGGCTTGAGCAGCAAACTCTTTGACATTCAAATATTCAAATTCTTCTCTGAGCAATACCTTCACCCACTTGTTCCAAGCCCTGGCTCACCCTTGCCTCCAGCCCACATCCTGTTTCCCTTCAGTCCTTTCAAGCAATAGCTAGTTTTGTTCCCACACCCTCCATTTCCAGGTCCTGGAGGTGGGAGTAGGAATTTTCCCTGTTTCTCTTTGTTGCTTCCCTTTAAGAATCCTAGTCCCTGAATTTATGCTAGATGACTTTTCATCTCCTGTCATCCTGGTCATTCCACTTCAGGAAGAAAGGTTTTAGTCACTGGTTCACTTCATTTCCTTTCACCACTACTCCTGCAATTTTGGTGACTTCAGCATCCATGTGTATCATTGGTTTTCAAACTTGGTCACACATTTGGATCACTTGGGGATGTTTTTAAAACTTACTTGTGCTCAGCGATTCCTCTAAGCCTTAAAGGAACTGATTTAGTCAAGGTAGCATTTAGATGTTAGGGTTTTGTTTTTAAACTCATATGATTAGTAGAGTGCTGCTTTGCACTCTCTGAGGCCCCAGGTTTGATCCCCAGAACTGCAAAAACAGGAGAAGGACATGGAATCCACTCCTGAAGCAATCCTGAAACAATCAGCCAATGAAAACTCTGTGAGGGTCACTGTGGGTTAGACTGGACCGGAGGGCACCTAACAACAACAACAACAACAACAACAACAACAACAACAACAACAACTGATTTGAATGTGCAAGGAGGGTTAAGAACCACTTGCCAGATCAAATCTACAGTGTGGCTTCTCAGTTCCTTGACTTTTTCTCTCCAACATCTCTTCCTCCCCGCAGCCCACCATCATGTTCACCTACTCCCACAATCTTACCCTAAGATCTCATGATTACCAGTAAACTCAAATGCCTTGTTTCTCATCATCCCTCTTTCTGAAATCCTTCGCATTTCTTCCTGACTCCTCACATACACTATCCCAATTTTGAGGGATCCATACCTGACTTTTTCCCTATCCATTTTTCTCCTTTTGTTTTCTTTCCTTATTCATCTTAGATTCTGTGGCTTGTCACCTAACTCTCTTGCATGCAGCTTCAACTCTTTTGTCCTCTCTCTTCAGTGTACTTCTCGGGCAAACCAAGCCCTGATTATACTGAACTCTTCCTAATCCACATCCACACTCAAGCAACTAAGTCAGATGGGAGGAAAACACATCTACTTTATACTCATAGCCTCAAATATCCAGGGAGTCCTCAGCTCTATAAGACAATTTTCCAACATTTTCTGGTCAATTCTCCATCTACTGTTTTAGATGACTGTTTTATGCCTTCTGTTTTTAAACTTCCAGCACTCTTTCCAAATCCTCACTCTCAGCTGATAACCTTGATGTTTACTTTACTAAGAAAATAGAAACAAACAGAAGAGAACTACTTTTTTTCTCTTCACTAAATCCACCAACCTCCTTGCTCCATACCCATAGGCACAAAGGATGAACAACTCCTGCTTCTTTGTAAGCACAATCCTTGTACTCTAGGTCCTGCCACTTTCACCCGTGCAAAGACTCTGCTCCTGCAATCCTTCTTCTTCCCTGCACATTGACTCTTCCTCCTTTCTATAGATTATGTCATCACCAAATAAGCCTCCTATCTTAATACCACAAAACAAACCTTTCCTGGATTTCCTACTGCACTGGTTCCAGCTTCATTGCTCGCCTCCTTTTTACAGCAAGATTTTTTAAGACTTTCTCTATTCACTGTTGGGCTAGGATTTAGCTCAATTGGCAGAGCGCTGTGCTGTAGTCTCTGAGGTCCCGAGTTCAATTCCCAGCACCGCAAAAGTGGGAGAAGGGCCTGGCAATCCACTCCCAAGGCAATCCTGAAAGAGTCAGCCATTGAAAACCCTATGAGGGTTGCTATGAGTGGGATACCGACTCGACGGCACCCAACAACAACACAACATAGTCACTGTTACCCTTTCTCATCTCTCACCTCTTCAGTTCATTCAGTTGGTATTTTGTCCTCACCACTCTCCTGAAATTGCACCGTCAAAATCACCAGCAATCTCCTATTGCTAAAGTGGTCAATTTTCACTCTTCATTTTCTGAAGCCTCCTCCCCTGCATTTCTAGAACAGTCATCATCCACCCAGAAGCACCTTCCTCTACAGCCTTCCTTCCAGTGTGGATCTTGCACTCTCCTGGTTGTCTTTCCATCTCTCCACTGTCACTTCTGCTTTCCTCTGTACACTGTGTCTTGTCTCTGAGTTCTCAATGTTGGAGGACCCCATTGGTCCTCTACTCTGCATACGGGACTAATTCCCTAGGTGCTCTCATTCAGGCACATGGCTTCAAATAGTATCTTCATAGTGATACTATTTCCCTTCCATTCTCTCCCTTCAGTTCTGTATTTGAGCATATAGCTACCTATGAGGCAATTCTGCTGGTGTGTCTAAAAACATAACATATAATATACAAATTATTATTTCTTTCCTTCTCAAATCTGGTCCTCATAGTGATTCCTTTTTTTCAGCATATGGTATTGCTATTCTCTGAGTTGCATGATCAAATATCTAGGTATCGTTTCTTATTTTTTAAAATTTGACATGTCTTCCCCACCAAGTCTTGTCAGTGTTACCTTTAAAACATGCCTTGAATGTAACAGTTCTTAACACCTCTACTTCTATCATTTAGGTCCAAGCTAAGATTCTATCTGGCTGTGGCATTAGTCCAACAGATTTTATTTTTTTTTCTTACATCTCTCCACTCAACTTTCCACATAGCAGAAGATTCTGTTTTCAAAATATAAATTTGTCAGGTTAATCTGGCTTAAAACTTTCCCATGGGCCATGACGTTATATTGAGAATAAGGTAAGTCCTTACAAAAGCTTACAAGGCCATCTGTGATCCTGACACTGTGATCCTAAACCACTTTTCTAAGCTAATTTTGCCAGACTCCATTGGCTCAGCCTTAGTAGTCAATCTGCCTGGTTTTGCTTCCTGGAATGCATCAAGTACATCATTTAAAATTATACGTTTGCTTTACATGTGCATTGTATACAAAACTAAATACAAAAATATATGTAAGTATGCACTACATATATACTTATTTCAAGTAACATATTGGGATATATTGTATATATAGTCAAAACACATATGCATAATATCATAGTTTGTCTAGTTCTCTGGCAGCCCTTGAACTACTACTTCAGTTCAAATTCTGAAGTATGATTTAATGATACTCTTTTTAAATGATTGCTATACATTTTCTTTTTATTCTCAAGAAAGTAAAATAGAAATAAGTAAGTCTAAGGGCAACTATATCATTTTATTAGAATTAAAAAGTTAAAATCCAATTGTTTAAAGGTCATACTGTGGAATAAGGAGAGCTTCATTTTAACATCATTCATTTTATAAATTCAAATGCATCTCTGGCTAGATTACAATGACCTCTTATTTATCCTTTAAGTTCTGTACTCATACAAAGTAGGAATTTCAGCCATTATGCAGTAAATATCTTAGTTTATTATAATTCAAATATTAAGACATCAGATTGACAATTATGTGAAATAGTAGCTTTGAGATGACATGTAAGAGGGTAATAAAATGCATTTTGAGTTGAGAAGTAAAAGCAATGGACTTTGTATTAAATAGGAAGTCTTCTAGATTATTTTAAATTCAAGTTTAGCCAGAGTTTTTAAATTCATCTATCTGACAAATATTTATAGAACATTTTTTATAGTACTTGGACCAGGAAAACAGTTTTAAAAAAAAGAGATGAACCCTACCTTTTCAAAACAGACTGTGTTAGTCAATTATGCACTTTCTCAGCAAATTATAATTATGACATATAATAGGGAGTAGAAGAGGGATCAATGTTGAGTCTGAGATGAGGCCTAGGTATGGGTACCTTATCCTTTCTTATAAAGGAATATTTATTTATATCTTCTAAATCCCATTGATCTAAAGAACCTTGGCAGGAGGCAGACTCTCTTCGTCACTTATTCAAAAACTGGACACTGACGTGCTTGACAGTCCATAGCTATATTTCCCAATATTTCACAGAATATTGGATCATAGGAAAGGACTGAGAGCAAAGCCAAGGGCTTGCTGACCTGTGAGAATGTCCTCCAAATGATATGCTCTTAATAGCCCCTAATGTCACCGTCCAAATTGTCACTGATCATTTTGAATGAACAAACAAAAACCTTTCTGAGGTGAGGTTCTGGGTGAAAGGAAAGACAGAAGGGGAGAGTTTAAGGACTAATTATAAGAAAATTAGATTCCATTTCATGTACCTACTATATACCAGAAGTACTGTGTTATGTCTAATCTTTATAAGAAATCTGAAGTAAATGTTATCATAATCTAAAGATGAGAAAATTTAGGCCAAGACACATGGAAGAACTGGCTCCACATTACTTAACAAGAACACTGTAGATCTGTGATTGAAATCCAGGTCATTCAAACTCCAGATCTAGCACAATTTCTATAACTCAGTGCTAGTAACAGGAACAGGTGAGAAATGGGGGAAATAACTGCAAAAGATGTTGTGGATATATTATAAATGTGCAAAAAATGCAAGAATATAAGGGTGCTAGCAAATAAAAGCATCTTATGTTATTTAAATTTGGAACTGCCTGGTTTGATTTATTGCTGGGAATGAATAGCTATTCCAAATGCAATTTGCTTTTCTTCTGCTTCCTCCACTCTGTTTCTGCCAGGAATTGTTCACCAGAAGACTCAACATACCCTCTGGATTTAGGCCATGTGGTAGATTGGAATTTTGGTCTCAATGTCTCATTATCCATCGTAGATTTGCCTCACTCCCTTTCTCACCTTGCCTTTATTTTAGTGAATTATATTTTTTCCCACTCCTCAGCTTTTGGCTTAGACATGTAACTTGCTTCCTCCAAAGGAGTCTTGGTGACACAGCAAAGACCAGAGATGTGCCTGGATGGTTCTTCTTGCCCTCTTGTGCCCCAGCAGTTCATCACGGATGAACACATCCTAGATAACCATCTCCCCATCAGTCTAACCCCAGAACAAAAGCACTTGGAACAGACTTGAGATGAACCTGCAGCCAGGAGCCAAGGCCAGCCAACCCACAGCTGAGAGTCTAGATTAGCCAAACCACTTCACCTATAGACCCACACTGGAAGAATAAAAGGCAGTTGTAAGTCACTGGGTTTTAGGGGACATTTGTTACACAGCAATATTGTGCTTCCAGGTAACCAATACAGACATACTGTACACTTGAAATTGCTTGAGATGCATAAGAGGAAAAACAATGCTCTTAGTGTTTATTCTTTCTGAGTTATTTAAGAAAGGAAGTCAGAAATGATGGGCCATAACAAAGGGAACTGAATACATGCCCTCTATAGTGTGAGAGAACTGTTGTTGAGTGTTTCCTTGCTGGACTGGAGTGAACTGAACTGGGAGAGGCGGAGCAAAATCCTGTTGGTGAGAGCGCTCTTTCCCAGCCAGTCTCATAAGCTTAGCCTTAGGAGCCAACCAAAACTTGCTTGTCACTGCAAACAGGCTAAGGAACAAAGGATTAAAGCAATGGTTGTCTTGGCTCTCTGCTCTGCAGCCTTACAAATGAAATTAATAAATTGCTAAACATAGTTGTCATGTTACTAATCAACCTCATTTCACTTCATTTCCCTATAGAATTGGGATCTTCAGCCAAATAGGGTTTAGGTTTTATTAGATATACTGGTATATGCTTTGCTTATGAAGTAAGCTGTAGATTAAATGCACTGGAACAAGGAACTAAAAATGAAGGTGCTTGAGGCGATTTTAGTCGCGATCTTGATCATTGCCTGGTGAAGGATTTACTACAGAGATACATCATTCAGAGTTGTGCAGGTGGGGATTTACTGTAATGCTTAATAAAAACACATACAGGGCTTACCATGAAATGTGCTGGTGTGATGCGTCTGACACCCCTAAGGAATTTGGCACTAACACTAAAGCTCCACTCTAGCATCTCTGACAAATACACTAGGATGAGGTGGTTTACTTCAATAACTACAATTATTCGATTTACACAATAGATAGCAGAAATGGCGCTTTTGCTCCGCTAGAAACATCCATGGGTTCTTTCCAGTTTCAAGTCATTTTATGAAAGATTTAAAAGCCATTTTTTGATAGATTTCTTCACTTGGCTAACTCCTTTTTATTGACTTTTAGTTTTTGAACTTCATTACATGGAAAGTTGTACTAGTATTGGGGAGATACTTTTGCTACTACAGCTCTATAACATAGTCATCCATGATTGTGAGATGAGGAAGCATTCTCAGAAAAATTCTTTTTTATGTACAGACCAGTTTTCTAGTTTTTAAAGTCATGTGCTATGTAGGTGTACTCAACCAGTGCTACAAATCCGTTTGGGGAGGTGGCAGTGGATGACATACCATAATACTGTTATTAGAAAAAAATGGAAACCTTATCTGACAGCCTTCCTCTTGGTGCAAACCATGAGATTGCCCTATAATAAAGTATTTTGATATTTGGGTAATGAAGCCCCTTAGTTGGGACTCAAAATTTCCCATATAAAATTCAGGAGTAGAAGAGTACCTCTTTGTATAGTTTCCTAATTGCAGCTGTAACAAATGATCACAAACTGAGTGCCTTGAAACAACACATATTGATCTTTCACTTTGTAGATCAGAAGCCTCAAGGGGGTCTAAAATCAAGGTATTGGCAGGCTGCATTCCCTCTGGAGAATCTAGGAGAGAATTTGTCTCTTTGCCCTTTCTAGCTTCTGAATGCTGCCCAATTCTTTGCTTTTTGGCTTCTTCCAGCTTCCAAGTCAGCTATGGATAGTTGAGTCTTTCTCACATTGCATCATTCTGACACTGACTCTTTTTCCTCCCTCTTCTATATTTAAGAATTCTGTGATTATATTAGGTCCACCCAGATAAAAGAGGATGTTTTACTTGTTTGAAGGTCAGTGATTAGTAATCTTTCTTACATCTGCTACCTTAATTACCTATTCCCATATAAGACAATATATTCAAAGGCTTGGGGGGTGGGTAGGATGTGGACATCTTTTGGAGGCCATTATTCCACATACCACACTCCTTTTGAATGATTGTTATATGAATTAAAAATGAAACAACACATGTATAATTCTAGCCTACAGAAAATTCTCAGTAAGTGTTAGATAATATCACTATCGTTACTTTGAAAAGTCAGACTCTCAGGTGAATTTCTGCAGATTGAATGCTCACTAAGCCCAAACACTACCACCCTGCACCCTACCATCCTCAGGTAAATACTCATGGACAGTGAATTTTGGAACCTCCCAAATCTTTAACAGAATCTGCTGCTGAGCATTTGAAACCTCAGTATGTGTTTGGTACATAAAGAAGGGAATCAGATAAGTGTGAAATGTTATAATTTACAGGACATGTATTCCTTCATAGGGTGGTCATCTAGATAGGCATAGTGGCCAACTTTTCAGTGTCCAAAAGGACAAAATAAAGTGATAGTCAAGTTGGTATTTGAAAGCCATAGGAGACAGAATGAAGTTCCAAGTCATTAATGTGGCCCCAAGTGACCCACTTGGCTTGCAACAGGGACTCTGCCAGTAGATGGACAAGGCAGACTCCAATGTAGTGGAGGTATCTTGATAAAAGATATCTTAGTGAAAGGCATCTTGATGACTGGGATCCAGCCAAGGGCAATCCAAGGCCTAGGAATTAGGATACACAACAGGAAACTAAAGTACAGGACCGTGCTGAATTAAATGAGCCAGTTGTTGAGCAAAGAATACATGCGGGTGGGATCATCTTGGTACACTGTCTCCTCTGTTTACAGAAACAAGGCTAATTCTAGATTGAATTAGGGGACAAATCTGAAGCTAAAAATGCTAACTCTTTTGGCAACATTTGGCTCAGGGTATGGGCAGGGCTTTACTTGCTAACTGCAAGTTTTCGGTAGCCATAGCTGACTAAATGTGGAAAAAGACAGAGAGTGACATGACACTAGACTCATGTAGTCCTTGATATGGTCTGAATATGTTCCTCAGAAAACATGCATTGGAAACTTAATCCCTGATGAATCAATGTTGGGGAGTGGGGACCTAATGAGAAATGATTAGACCTGGAGGGCTCCATCCTCATGAATGGATTGATGCTATATTGCAGGAGTAGGTTTTCTATTAGAGGACAAGTTGAGTCCCTTTTTCTTGCTCTCTCATTTTGCTCCATGGTATGATGCAGCAAAACAGCCCTAATCAGCGGCCAGCATCTTGATATTTTACTTTCCAGTCTGCATAACAGTGAAAGATAAATTTCTTTTTTGAATAAGTTACCCAGTCTCTGGTATTGTTATAGCAGTATGAAATAGACTAAGATAGTCATTAATTTAGCAAATAGTTATCGCACTCTGTGTGTATATGTCTATAGGTTGAGGGGTCCAAGGAGAAAGTGGTAGGAAGAATATAGGTTTCATTTATAGACCAATTATATTTAAACCATGTTTATAAAATATTTATATATATAATATATATTATATATATTTATATATATATTATGTAATATTTATGACATGGAACAAATTACAAATCTCTGTGAGCGTTAGGTTCTTCATTTGCAGAAATTATAGTCAAGGCTGTGAGGATTAAATGACATAGCATGTTAAAATACTCAGAATGGCCTTCCACAATAGAAACTCAATACATGATAAATGTACAGCAATTTGGCAACTGAGGATAAAGTTCCTTTTTTACCTTCCAACTACTTTGGCCAACAGCCAGACCTTTTCCTTGTGGAGAGGAGAGCATTTGTGGCAGAGCTGTGGACAAGCCCTGTGAAGTTAGCTTCCAACTCCAAGGCCAGGCCCAAATGGAACATTTTTATTCATTTTGTTGGGAATCCACTGAGCTTCCTGAGCAGTTAGTTGCATGGCAGTTTACACTTTGTAACAACTTGAACAAGTCTCAGCTAACATATCTGTGCATTTTAAAGCCCTTGTCTTTCTTCTGTGCTGGAATGCTAATTACATAGGAGATTGTTTTATACTGCCCCTTAGATCACTGAAGCTTTCTTAGTTTTTTCAATCTTTTTTCTTTCCTCTAAAATTTAGATAATTTTTTTTTATTAAGCAGTCTTCATACTCATCAGTCTTTTTTTTTTCTTTTCCTTTCTTTCCTTTTTTTTGGGGGGGGAGGGGGCAGAAATTAGAGGCTGCTCCCAGGTGTATGTTTTGCAAACGCTCTCCCCACTGAACTGCACCCAGCCCATTTTTTACTTTTTTTTTTTGAGACAGGGTCTGTCTAAGTTCGGTAGGCCACTTCTGGCCTCAAACTTGCCATTTTCCTGCCTCCACTCCTGAGTCACTGGGATTATCAGCATGTATCCCCATACTCCAGCAATCAATCCTTCTTTCTGTTGTATCTAATTGATTGATAATCCCATTCAACAATTAAAAAAATTTCAGGTATTAAATTTTTAGTTGTAGGATTTCCATTTTTGTTGTCCTTTTCAGTTTACAAATCTCTCCTGGAATTTCTCCTCTCTTCACCAACTGAAACCATATTTGAAATACTTATCATTGTTATTTGAAGGTTCATTTATGGACTGACAGTGTAGGTCTATATCTGTTAACTAATTTTTCTCTTGATTTTGGGAAACAAGTTACTTATTTCTTGACATCGCTAGTAATTTTTAATAGCAAATCAGATATCCTGGATGATACATTATAGATACTCTGGATAATAATGCTTTTTTAAAAAGTATGCATTAGAAAACTATCTATAAATGGGCAAATTGTAAATTTGTCTTCTTAGGTCAATAAGAAGGCAAGGTTTTTTGGAGTTCTACACTCCAAACATTGCAGAGATTAGAGAGGATCTCAGAGGTAAATATTTTGTGTTTTGTGAACCACCTATCATTTTGTTATTGCTTCTCGTCCTCCCTTCTTTTCCTTGACTCCCCTTCTCTACCTCCTCCTCATTTGCCTCTTCTTCTACCCATTAAAAATATTAAAAAAAAAGTCTTATCTGGAAGGGGCATACAAAAACAGGTCTTAGGCTATAGTTTGTTAACTCTTACTCTAAATAGAGTTAAGTTTTGTTCCACCAGACAATGAAATAATAGGAAAATCATTTTGTAAATATGTAGGAGGGCAGTGGTGGAGATTGAACCTAGAACCTTGTGTATATAGGCACAAGCTCAACCATTTAGCAACATCCCTAGTCTTTGGGTTTTTTGAGACAGGGTCTTGCTATGTAGCATAGGCTAGCCTGGAACTTGCTATGTGGCCCAGGCTGGCTTTGAACTCACCATTCTCTTGCCTTAGCCACCTGAAAGCTGATATTACTGGCATGAGCCACCATACCAGACACCCTTTCTGGAATTTCAATAGAAAGTTCAACATTTTTATCTAGCTCTTCTAATTTGACTAGACTTGAATTCTAAGCTGTTTCTTTGCAGCAGTTGCTGGTAACATATTGGACCAGTTCTTTCAGCCTGTCAATCTTCTAGTTTTTGCTTTCTCCTTGGCTTCTTTGGAATCTCTCCCCATGCACATGCAGTTGAGGAACCAGCCAAGGAATTGAGGGGATTTTAATATGCAATTTCTGAGGCTTCCCCTTCTGTGCTTTTACCTTTTCTAGGAGAGAAGTCTTGGCTTTGACTCTTTAGGCCAATAAGAAAGCAGAGTTTTTTGGAGTTGTATATTCCAAACATTGCAGAGACCAGAGAGGGCCTCAGGGGAAAAACTATATAAATCCAGTGTGATTCCCTATTTGGAGGATTAAATCACCTCCAGTTTCTGCCTATTTTCTGGTCACGCTCTTGTATCTTTAAATTGTTTTTTAAAAAAATCCTGTGTGCAGAGTTCATAATTGTTTTCTGAGGATGGGTTCATATGATACAAGATATTCTGTTATTGCCAGGCTAGAAGGCTTAGAGATCATAACATTTGAAATTGCATTAAAACCTTTCAAGGAAAGAATAAAACCTATATACTGAAAGAAATACAGGAAAGGTGATGTTTTATATTGCTCTGTCAGTGAAAGGGTGGATGATAGATTTGGCAGAAAAGTAAGGACTCAAGGCAGGGAGTCCAGTTAGGAGAATAGTGCCATGACTCAGCTGAGCAATGTTAGGGCTAGAGGTGATTTTAGATAACATGAAATGGATTTGAACAATGTTTAGGAATTACAATGGACTGAAATCAAAGACTGACTATATGTCATGTGTAATGTCTCACATGTCTCCTAGATTTTTCTTTTTGTGCCCAGTTGTGAGACAAAACTATCATTGGAACAGGGAAAATAAGAGGGTAAACAGGGATGGGGCAGAGAAGTTGAGGATTTTGGTGTTTTGGCATTTTGTCACATGTACACATACAGGGAGAGTTCATAGACTGGAAAGATGAAATCTTTTATTCAGCTTGGGCTTTGTATGAATATCTTTAGAATAAAACTCCCAAAACTTGAAATCTCAGTATTTCAAAATATGTTGATTACTAAGATTTTACATTCACTATGTTTCTCTCTGTGCTGGGATTTGGCTCAGTGGGTAGAGTGCTGCACTGCAGTCTCTGGGGTCCTGAGTTCAATTCCCAGCACCACAAAAATGGGAGAAGGGCCTGGCAATCCACTCCCAAGGCAATCCCGAAGCACTGAGCCATTGAAAACCCTATGAGGGTCGCTATGAGTCGGATACCGACTCGACGGCACCTAACAACAACAACAACAACAATGTTTCTCTCCAGTAATGTTGTCTTTCTAAAATATATTCCCAGCATATTGATACTGAACAGTACAGAATCCAAACATTTAGTTTTCTGTATTTTTTCCTTTAATGTTCGGTAACATTCATTATATAAGATAATTCTGAGAGGAACCATTGCTATGTGGCTGTTTTCCTACATTTTTTCTCATCAATAACTTGTGTACATATGGAACATGTAATATACATTTCTAAAAGCACCATATATAAACTGACAGCTCTCCTGTGAACAGATTAGTATTTTGCATTCTTTTAATAATTATTTTAAATGGAATCTAGCTATGGGAATCAATTTTTTAAAAATTTGTTTTAATATGTATTTATTCTTCATATTGCTTAGAAAATGCACAATGTCATACAGAATATATATTTTATTGCTATTTATTTTAACCTACTTTTCTCTCA
Source organism: Pedetes capensis (assembly GCA_007922755.1). Lineage (NCBI taxonomy): Eukaryota > Metazoa > Chordata > Mammalia > Rodentia > Pedetidae > Pedetes > Pedetes capensis. The sequence continues at coordinate 28,824 of VMDO01023200.1, forward strand.
AAAATTTCCCAATGTGCATTTTCTCAGATTATGCTAAGTAGTTGAATATTTACAAACAGATCTTTTATAAAGTATTCAATGTGTAAACTTTTGATTTCTTCCTGCATGCAGGGTGGCTAACTGAAGTCTGAATGAAGATAGTTAAATACTACACAATAGTACAAAAAGTACTGTTTTGTACTTTTGTACAAAAAGAATTTAACTTTCATGTAGTGATAACTTGAAAAATTAAATTGTCTCTCAACATCAAGCAATTAGTAGATACAGAACCAAGGAACAAGAAAGTCTCTGAATCACTTAAATTATATTTTAGTCTTTGAGGAAAACAGAGCTCCTAAGCTCAAATTTCTGAAATCATAATTTTGAGCTCAGCAAATATCCTTATTTTCACGCTATCTTGATTCTCTTTTATCTATTTCCCAACTTCCTTTTCCATCTTCTTCCCTTTTCCTTCAGCCTATCTACTTGACTTTCTAAAGACCTCCTGACTCTATTCATTTCTTTCTGTTCCTTCTGCCACAGCCCTGGTCTAAGTCACCACATACTTTAATACCTCTGACCTGGCCTCCCTACATTCTAACTTTCCCCCAGTCCATTGATCACACTATTGCCATTGCCATTTTTTCTAAAATAGGAAGCTCCTCAGTGGCTTCCTATTTTCTCTGGGAAAAGAAATTTACAAACACCTTAACAGGGCTTTCAATTATCTTTTCAATCTGACCCTTGGATTTCAGATTTGTCTTGTTTTATTCCACCTGCTCCTCTTGAATTCCAGTGTCCTAGTTTGTTTTGTGTTACTATAACTAAATACCACAGATTAGATAATTTAAAGGGCAGGGATTCAGCTCAGTGGGTAGAGCTCTGCTCTGCAGTCTCTGAGGTCCTGGGTTCGATTCCCAGTACCACAAAAATGGGAGAAGGATGTGGCAGTCCACTCCCAAGGCAATCCCGAAACAATCAGCCATTGAAAACCCTATCAGGGTTGCTATGAGTGGGACACAACTCAATAGCATCTAACAATAACAACAACAACAGATAATTTAAAAAAAATATAAGGTTACTTAGCTCACAGTTCTGGAGGCTTGGAAGTCTATGGGCATGGTTTCCAACATGTGAATATTTGGAGCCAACATTCAAACCATAGCATCAAGCTATTCCAAATTTCTGTCAGTTCTGTGTTTTCACTATGGTCTCATTTGTACAAAAAAAAAAAAAAAGAAAGAAAGAAAAAAAAGGAATGTGTAGGGGATGTTTCAAGCGTCCTTCTACCTTTACTCCTTGTCTTGGCTAACACCAACTCACATACCCTTTAGGTACCTTTTAGGCAGCACTTCTTCCAGAAGGCTTTTCCTTGACACTAGAGTGCCCTGAACTTCCTCTGTCATGACACACATCAAAACTTTGTTCTAACTTTAATTGGCTGCCTTGATTCCATACTGCAAACTCCATGGGAACTGGGACAGTTTCTTGACAGTTATAATTGTCTTGTATCTAGCAGATTCTCAATAGATATTTGTACAAAAATTGTTCCCTCTGTTCTAAAATTTCATAAAGAAGAAACCAAACCATTTGCTCTTTGGCTAGATTTAAATCTATAGTCAGGAATTAGATCATTAAGTTTAACTTGAATCTCATTTATACCAGCTTCAGCCCCTCATGAATCCCCTTGGCTTCAGTGGAAAAAGAGAACTTTCTGTCACGTAGTCATCATTATCTATTTTAATTACATTTAGGGAAGTGGGTTTAGCTCAGTTGGCAGAGTGCCACTCTGTGCTCTCTGAGGACCTGGATTCAATTCCCAGCACTGCAAAAATGGGAGAAGGATGTGGTGATCCACTTCCAAAGCAATCCTGAAGCAATTAGCCATTGAATACCTTATGAGGGTTGCTGTGAGTCAGATCCCAGTTCAGGCCACCTAACAACAACAAAGGGAAGTTTAACAACTTAGAGAAAGTTTTCTGAGTAAGTTGTAGTATGTAGACTATTTTTCTCATTGAACAATGAATCAGCATCTTTCAAAAATGTCCACTTGTAGGGAAAAATTGGGAGGAAATTGGCAAAAACTCCCAAACTGGGAAAACAGCATTTGAATATCTGGTTTGTAAATTAAAAATCTAGGGAAAATGAAAGTAACTTGGTTGCACGTTTGTACAAAACCCTTCCTGATTGGACAATTGGACTGAAAGCTGAATGGCTCAGGCCATTCCATGGGTGAGCTATATAAAGAGCTGCGCTGTGGCAGCTCAATCCTTTTAGGCCCTTTTAGGCCCTTCTTCACCTTTTGCCCACACCATTGGCTAAGCAAGACCTTCTCGCCCATTCCTGCCCAGCCCACCGATGAGGAAACAGCTTTTCTGCTCTCCCCCGGACCTTTGGTGAGGAAAGAACGCTCTCCTGTTGCAATCATCAACAAGGAAAGAATTTGCACTCTGTCTGATCACCGACAAAGCAATAGATGTCTCCTTGTGACCACCAAGACAACCAACACAGGTGTTTGCCCCTGGAAGGCAAAAGCGCCTGAGGCTTTTCCTTTCTCCTGTCTTCTCTGGGGTCCCGGGGGGCCAGAGGAGTCCAAGCTCCACACCTGAGGGTCCCGAGTGAATTGTGTTTAGTATCTGTGTGTGTGGCTGCGGTGGAGGCACTGCCCATCCGAACCTTCAAGCCGGACCTGGAAGTGCTCGCCCCACATAGAGTTGGCGCCTGAACGTGGGGCCCAACACACTGAAGATGATGAGCTGGTTAAAGCCAAGTCATGGTAGACTAGGCCATGATCCACACCATGGAAATGTATGTCACGAAAAACATAAACACTTCCACTTGGAATCTAACTCTGAAGACAGAGTGAAAGAAAGCAGAGTTTATTCATCCTGAAAGTCACAGTGGTGCCCCAACACTTATATTCACAGCAATTCAGGCAAGAAATCTAGAGGATTTGACATTAGTCACATAAAAGTGTCATGATCACTCTACTTCTTGCAATACAGACTTAAAGAAGTATAATCCAGAACAGAAATAGAAATAGCAACAGCGATAGAGATGGAGTTGATGATGTTTGCATGGCTGAGATGGAAATCCTGCTGGAAGAAAATTGGAAACGCTAGTCAGTCAGTGAAGTATTTTCTCAGCCATTGATTGTTCTAGAGCAAGTTGGTTCTTTCTTTCTTTCTCTCTCTTATCCTTTTTCCTTTCCTTTCCTCACCTTTCCTTTCCTTTCCTTTTCATTTCTTTTGTTCTTCTTCTTCTTCTTTTTTTTTTTTTTTTTTTTTT